>SNQN01005140.1:29805-46550 GCA_008642245.1 Bassia scoparia | reverse complement strand
AGAAAATAAAAAAAAATTTAAAATTAAAGTACAACAACAAGGTGGGTTCGGCCTACAAGGTAGAACCCACCATCGGTGGGTTCTACCTTGTAGGCCGAACCACCTATAATCTATGAAAACATGTAATTTTTGTCGAAAACTTACCGGAGTCGGGGTGCTCGATTCTCCAACGTCATCGTCCATTGTTGTTGCGGTTCGACCTATACGTTTTGCTCCGTGTTTGTACTAGGTGAGAGATATATTTTATGGTTGAGATTGTGGTGTTGGTGCTCGGTGGTGGCGGTGTTAACTTCAAAGTGTTGGTGGATTACTCGTTGGTGGTGGTGGGGACTAGTATTGGGTGGTGGACAACAAGTTATGGGTGATGGTGGTGAGTTAGTAAGAAATAGGATGAAATAAGAGAATAAGGGTAATTGAGTAATTTACTAACGTATTGCGGGCGAAATACGGAYTATTGCGGGCGTTATTTAACACAACCCATTTTTTTTGGAGGGGGGGGGGTGAAGAGAGAACTAAATTAATTAAGCACGATAATAAACATTTAATCACTAGAATTTCGGGTATTTGTGGCTCTTCCAACGATGCTACCCAAACAAAGTATACACGACCCAACAACAATTACTTCCAAAGATTAAAGCCTTTTGCTTGCTTTGCTCAGTCAACATCTCAAACCACCGATTGAAATGCTAAAAAAGGTGTTGCTCTTGTTTAATCATCCTCGAATTCGTCCTTGCACTTGAGAACACTAACAACCCTCTTAGAGCTCTCGATAAGCAAAGCTCGAAATTTCTTAGCACTGCCATAGAGGCGATAAAACACGTCCACCAACTTGTCCATGACAAAGTGTTTCCTCATCATTAGCAAAATGACTAGGCTGCAAATGACGCAAGTGAAGATAGCTAACCTACGTACTTGAGGAAAAGTAGTTACATAGACGCCAGTCATGAAAGCAACGAGAGTTGAATAGAATGATAGTTGAAGAAAACACATGCTTAGATCACCCAGTCGCCTTCCTTCGTCCCCTGTTTGGTTTGATGTGAAGAACCAAATCAAGCAGCATAAAGCCATAACTGAGCTGCACATACCTATCACATCGGCTAAAAGTGGAAAACCTTTATTTTGGTCATAACCACCCGGAACCGTAAATGCTGTTGTGAAGGTTACCGTTGCGAGCAAGGCTGCCACCACACCTAATGTGCCCATAAAGTCTTTCATATTTGAGTACTGGACGCCGTGCATACTTTCTTTAAAAAAGTGGAGTCTTTCTTCTTGGTCGTCAAAAAAATATGGTACTTGTAATATGAGCATTTCTCGAAACTATAGATGACAAAAATTATTTTTTTACTCAGAATTGAAACAAATTATAGGATATATATATATAGGACGTGGTTGGTATACTCTAATTTATAACTATGATAAAAATGAAAATCGGACAGGGTTTTAGGCACAAAGTGGCAATGTAATCTACCTTTGAGACATGGTTTATATGGTCTTAAGACAAGGTTACGAAAACAATATGCACTAATTATAATTGTACAATGATTGAGACTTCTTAATCACTTTTCAACTCTAATCCTTACTTACAGGAAAGTCCCTCATATCGGGAACTCCATCATAATATCACAAAGGGAACTGTTACAAGTGGTATTAAACATCTTTTAGTGAAACAATGTAATTAATTTAATGATTGTTATTAGAAACTTCATTATAAGACTAATCGAATTAGATACTTTTGCTTCTTCAATCGTCATATAAAAGTAGACATTATTAAGATATCAACCAATAAATCAACTAGAACCTACCACATCAAACATCTAATACGCTCTTTCATACTAAATGTATGAAACTCTATCGTTATTAGACTGTTGATACAATCATTTATCTCCTTAAGAGATGTATTGTCGTAAAGCATCATAATAATTAACTTCGATATCATATGGAGTTTACTTTGATCTTATACAGAGTTGAAAAGTTGACTTTGATATCTTATACTCATAACTCAATGACATTTATCTTGTTCTCATAGCCGAACCCACTTTCAACCGATCAGAACTGGACAACATCCCAATTCAATTGAATGGAATTCATCTGTTATCAACCGAAATCGAACTGAAATGAATCACGTTTCAACTAAATTATTGATCTGAACCGACACCAAGTTACCAACCAAAACCGAACCGAATTGAATCACAGCTCAACTGTATTGAGTTAAACTGAGACCAACCAAAACTGAACTGAACTGAATTGGATTTTGCTTCAACCGAATTGAACTGAATTGTTATCAACCAAAACTGAACTGAACTAAACTGAACTGAACTTTTATTTTAACTGCATTGAACTGAACTGTACTAAACTGAACTGTTTCAATCCGCCCAAAACTTAACTTAATTGAACCGAACATGGTCAAACTGAATTGAACTGAACTGCTACCCACCGAAACTGAACTGAACTGTACTGTCATCAAACTGAATTGAACTGAACTGAATTGAACTGAAATGTTTAATTTCAACCATAATTGAACTGTTTAACCGAATTGACATGCCTAAGTACAATGCTATTATAGATATGTAAAACATAGTTTAGTGGTACCATAAGGACAAAACATAAAAATATGATACCAAATAAAAATTGCTAAAGCTTAATGGTACCATACACAATAAACCTAAATGTATTATCTTAAGTTAATTATTCATTAAAAAACTGAAAGAGTAGTCATATTGTCAGATCATTAGAAAAAACAAACACACAGTAACCATCTAAGGTAATTGCTCAGCTTGACCAAGACTATGTTCAATTTGTCAAAATTTTTCTGATCTGGATTTTTTATAAATTAAACTTTTCTGATCTGATCTGATTTGATTTGAAATTTTCTTATTTGGTTTGATCCAATCTGAATTTTTTGAACTAATCTGATATAAATTTATTGTAGTTGTTTTTTTTCTTAGGTTATATTCAGTTCAACTTATTTAAGCATTCTAGTGCTTATTAAAAAAAGAATTCAAATCAAATCATAAAAATTCAAATCAAATCAAGCCAAATAATCAGAATAATTCAGATCAGGTCAGAAAATACTAAAAACAAAAAACAACTAAAAAAGTTCAGATCAGATTAGAAAATTTAAAATCATATCAAATAAACCAAATGGAAAAAAAATCAGTTCAAATTAGATTTGATCATAAAAGTTCAGATAAGAAAAAATTCAGATCAAAAAAATTCAGACGAACTGAACATAGCCTTAGTATTTTCTGATCTGATTTGAATTTTTCTTATCCGATCTAATCTAATCTGAACTCTCTTTTTTAATAAGCACTAGAGTGTTAAATAAGTTGAATTGAACATAGCCCAAGTAACTCCTTAGCTTAGCTTGACCTTTTATCTTCCTATAGCTAATTTTCTAGCTATACTATATGTCTTCTACTACCATCTCTCAATTCCCATAAAAAGAGGAAAATTTCTAGTCCATATAAGATATGAATTTAAGCGGGATATATAGTGACAAATTTGTAAATATTTGCAACTTTAGCCCATATTTCACGTGAATAGCCTCAACTACTATGAAGTAAAAAATCACAAATTTGTGACTATATAGCCTTTTCAAATCTATATCTTATATGGACTAGATACTAAAAAGAAGCCCAATTGAAATACATGCCTTTGTTATTTTCTTCTTAATAATTACTGGATGAAAACTATATTTTGAATCATGGTCAATCAACAAATATTGTATTGTATTTTGGATGTTACTTGTATTAAGCCATTCATTATTAGTATTCAGAGTGATTTCGACGAAGAAACACGTAAACCCAGTCGGGTGTTATAATGCCCCGAATGGATCGGATTTCGGTGCAGCATTTCGAAGTCGGCAGCCACACACCGGGGCGGTGGCAAGTCCCCAAGGTTGGTTTACGAGCAGCTACAGAAGCGGAGGTTTTGGAGGGTCTCGCACTCAGAACAGTAAAACTAGTGGGCCCGACACGCTGAGTTGCAAACTGTTTTTTTTTTTTTGCTTTCTGAACTCCCAAAACGACGTGTTTTGGGAAAAGGTGTACTGGGACCCTCCCCAAAACGCGTCGTTTTGGTCCTTCAGAGAGCATATGAATTTTATTGATCTCAATTTGTAATTACAATCTCTAGTACATCTTTGTATGAAAATAAACTAAGTCCTCTTATTCCGTTCCGCTGTGTTGCTGAGCGATGACACACAAGTGTCAAGGTGAGTTGAGTGTAGACAAAATGTCAACCTAAATTCAAACGTTATTTGGATGTATTTGAATAAAGGCTGACAAAATGTAAAGCCTCACTTGTGTTAGGATGTCATCGAATGAGGGTTGACAAAACGTAAGGTCTCACTCGAATATGTTTGAATCTCTCTTATCAGTTGGCATAATTTGGTAGTGCTTGTTGACTATTTGTAGAGAGAGATTTGGAGAGAATTTTGTGAGATTTTGAGCTCTAATTTTGCTTCTTTCTTTTCTGATTTGAAGGAATCATTTTTCTCTACATGAGGTGAATATACCTTCTATTTATAGAGACGAATGCTCTTAGGGTTTTTAACATACTTTTGGGCTTTGGGTTACAATTCTGACTTATTTAATTAACTTGACCCATCTCGAGGGTTTTACTAATTAAATAAGGTGATATTAATTAAAATAATTAAAATGAGTTAATATATTATCACCCCAAATTAATTAAATTAATTGGACCGTCAAATATTAAATAAATCAATGATTTTGATATTGACTTAAATATAACTTGACGTGGTGCATCAATAAATTTTTCGTGCCTACATATACTCCCTGCCAGCCGTGTTAGTCGGGCCATTAAGGGCGCGACACGCATGCATGTGTAGGTCCCCAGCCAATCTGATAATTTTTGATAATTTGCAACGACTATATTCTTCAAACACTATTTTCAACCGTTATAAATTAAAAAAAATCACTAACGGTAATTTTTTTCTCTACAAATAGACACCCATTTTGCTATATTTCCACATACTTTGAAAATTAACAAAAATCACTAAATCTTATTATTTTGCTCTTAATTGCTTCCAATTGCAAGGTAATGTTAACTTCCTAATAATTTTTGTTTTCTGAAATTTATTAAAAATATTGACAATTATTTTTTTAGTATTATTAATTATGTGTTGTTTTTGCTTATATTTGATTTTGCTTAGTTGTTGTTATTTGTTGTTAAAAATTGTATTTGTTTAAATTTGTAATAAAAAATGACGAATTATTTACATTGATATTTTTTAAGTACATTTACATCGATATTGGTAGTAGTAGTTGTTGTTTTAAATAATAGTTCAAATTTTTAAGATATTGTTAGCATGATGTTATTAATTTACTTACTAGTAGTTGTGTATCTCCATGTGTAATTTTATTTCAATTCTTGGCAAAGTGATGTGGATTTATAAGGAAGAATTCCTCAAAATCCAAGAAACGAATGAAAACGTGTTTGATAGGTTTTGAAAACTAAAAAATACTTCAATCTGAAAAGACTCGAAGGATCTTAACTCACCAAGTGGAACCATCCCTAAAAGAGACAACCGACCTAGTAGCTAATCAAGTGAATTTCCGGACCAACCACAAAACTCACAAGGTTTTCTCTGAATTAAAAGAAGAATTTTTAACACAAAATAATCTGAATTTTATTGAAGAGTTTTTCGAACCTATTTATAATACAAGCTAATATCTAAAACTAATTCAGATATTTATGAAAAGATAGGAACTTATCCAAAAATATCCTAACTAACATTATCCTAAAATATCTAAACCTAATTACATGGAAATCCTAATATTCCACACGGAAATATCCTAACGACTCACTAAAACACGGAAATATCCACACGGTTTTAAACCCTAATAACCTAGATATTTATCCTAATATCCTAACTAATTATTAAATATCCTAACAAACTAACAATATTCTAACAAACTAATCTAATCTATAATAATTCGACCAACTAGAATAATTACAAAACTGTTTATTTTTCCAGATTAATGTCCAAGCGAAATCCTTTCCAGATATGTAACCACTTGAAAGCAATTATCCTGAATATTATTGTTTATTTCCAGATTAATAGGATAACTTTCAGAATAGCCAATGAATCCTCATCATTCTCTCCCCTTTGATTTGCCTCAAATTTTGGTCGGAAAAGTAGGGAGAAAGATCACCAACGTTGAAAGTAGTACTCACATTTCCATATTCAGGTGGAAGGTCGATCTTGTAAGCACTCTCCCAATCTTCTGAAGTATCTTGATCCTTTTGGAATAGGGGCAAGTTCCAATGGTAGATAGGGTTCACCATAACACACATCAAAAGGAGATTTAGAAGTCTTACTAGAATGACTCTATTGTATGCAATTCAGCATGTGCGACATAACATCCCAATCTTTTTGAGTCTTGTTGACCAAGCCTAAGAATGGTCTCCAATGTCGGATTTGTCACCTCAGTTTGGCCATCAGATTGTGGATGGTGAGAAGTGCTAAGAGAAGCTTCGTACCAACCAATTTCCATAGAGTGCGCCAAAAGTGACTTAAGAACTTCGTGTCCCGATCAGAAACGATGCTCAAAGGCAAGCCATGTAAAGAAAATTTCTTGAAATAAGATCTCCAATATGAGTAGCATCATCCGTCTTGTGGCAAGGGAAAAGTGTGCCATCTTCGAGAAACGATCCACCCACTACCATGATTGCATCCTTACCTCGTTGAGTTCGTGGTAGAGCCACAATGAAATCCATACTCACACTTTCCCAAGGTGTAGAAGGAACAGGCAAAGGAGTATACAACCCTTGTGGAACGTCTTCTTGATAATTGGCATGTAGTGCATTGCTCCATAATCTTCTCCACATCCTTCAACATCTTTGGCAATGGAAGTGTTCTTGCAAAATATCCATGGTTTTGTGAACCCAAAGTGAAGCAAGACCACCACCATGCCCTCACGAACCAAAAGCTCACGAATCCCACACTGAGGAATGCAAAGTTTGTTACCCTTGAAGAAAACCATCATGTGTGTGAACTCACCAGTAGGGTTTGCAAAAATCTTGGAAAAGGTAGGATCCGTCTGATAGTATTCTTGAGGATTTCGAATCCCAACACTTTAGTCTCCCACCTAGCCAATAAATATTCCTTCTTGAGAGTGCAATCAGCCCACCACATTCGTTTTGCCCTCCTTGTACTTTTCATGGAATGTGAAAGAGATTGCAAGAACTCAACCATTTTGCATGTCTATGATTAATTTTTGTTTTCCATCGATATACTTCAAAGCCTCATGATCAGAATGCAATATGAAGGGCTTTAGGACGCAAGTAATGTGACCAATGATCAAGAGATCGAACAATAGCATAGAACTCACGATCATAATTGGAATAACTCAGTTTAGCACCATTCAACTTCTCACTAAAGTATGCAATAGGTCGATTTTCTTGAATTAAAACCCTCCAATGCCGACACCACTGCATCACATTCGACTTCAAAAAGCTTCGCAAAATCCGGTAGTGCAAGAATTGGTGCATTGCAAAGCTTCCTCTTGATAGACTCAAAAGCTTGTTGAGCCTTAGGGTTCCATTCGAACTTCTCTCCTTTCTTTGTCAAAGCACTAATAGGCTCCATAATTGTTGAGAATTCGGAATAAAACGCCTATAGAAACTTGCAAGTCCATGAAACTTCGAACTCATGAACATTGTAGGCGCCAACCATGTGGAAATGGCTTCAACTTTCGAAGGTACAATGTATCCCCGCACAAGAAACAATGTAACCAAGAAAAGTGATACTTGACACCATAACTCACACTTCTCAAGTTTCCCATACAATTTCACATCCTCAATTTCCCAAAGAGTAATTTCAGATGATCTAAATGTTCAACTTCATTCTTGCTATAAATCAGGATATCATCTAAATATACCACAATGAATTTATTAAGAAAGGGACGTAGTACCTCATTCATGAGTCGCATGAACGAACTAGTGCGTTGCATAGACCAAAGGGCATCACCATTCACTCGTATAACCTTTGCTTGTCTTGAAAGTCGTTTTCCATTCATCCCTGCACGAATCCTCATTTGATGGTAACCACCCGCAAATCAATCTTGGAAAAAATCATAGCACCATGGAGTTCATCCAACATATCTTCCAAACGAGGCAATGGAATCGATACTTATTGTGATGTTATTCACGCCCTAGAATCAATAACATACGCCAAAACCATCCTTCTTTGGCACGACAAAGCTGGAACGGCACAAGGACTCATACTCTCACGAACATAACCCCTATCAATCAATTCTTGAATTGTCTCTCAAGTTCTTGGCTTTCTTGAGGATTGCATCTATAAGCAGGTTTGTTTGGGAGAGGTGCGCCTGGAATCAAATCAATTGCATGCTCTATACCCTCAAAGGAGGTAATCCTTAGGAACTCAACAGGAAAACATCTTGAAACTCATCAACAACTCAAGTAAACGTTTATGAGTGTGCGTAATTGGAGTAGTAACTAAGCTATGTTTGACACAAGAAGATATCTTTCTTTTCAGCATCAAGTTCCACAGAATATCTTAGAGTTAAGTAGCAAGATACCTTTGTCTTGTTGTGGAGCACCTCTAGGGTTCGGCTTCTTTGTGCTTGGATGCAATTTGTATTTCTTCCCATCCATGGAAACCGTATATACATTAGACTCCCATCATGTACACCTTCCATAAAACTGCCATGGCCGTCCAAGAAGGAGATGACAAGCACTCATTGGCAAGATATCACACCAAATCTTGTCTTTGTACGGACTAATGGTGAAAGGGACAAAAGATTGTCGTTGAACCTGTAGCCCACATGTGTCATCTACCAACTAACTTGTAGGGTTTGGGATGTGGTCTAGTTTCAAGATTCAACTTGTCCACCATTGCTTGAGACGCCACATTTGTGGCAAGATCCACTATCAATGATTACACTACAACCTTATCTTGGACAAGTGCAATAGTGCGGAATAGTTTCTCCTTTGAAGATCGTCTCCCCCATTAGAGTGCAAGCATGCGCCTTATAACAAGCATTTGAGCGTCAAAATTAGTGAAACAATCCAATTTTGATCAAGATGTCATTGGAAGTCTTCTTGAATGGTTTCTTGGTCAAAATCTCAGCTTCTTGAAATTCTTGGATAGTCAAAGCTTCTTGTTCGGACACATCCCTCTTTAAATGGCCCTCGTCCATGAAATTGAAGCACTTTCTTTATCTTCTCATCAGGATTTTCTTGAATAGTGGATGATGGATTCCTTCGAAATTGGAGTGGAAGTAGGAGCACTAAAGTATCGTCGAGGATTGAGTCCCTTGAAAGTAGGTCTTAGTGTATGCAAGATTGCGTTCAATCTTTTCTGCCTTGTGACATATCTCAAAATCAACGAAGTGTGCAAGATCAAGCTGATTAGATATGTACTCTTCAACCCTCTTTGAAAACGTGCCATCTTTTGTGCTTCTTTCTCCTCAATGTCCAAAGAAGAGTGAGTCTTTCATCCTTGCAAGTATTCACTAACAGATTTGTTGCCTTGAATCAAAGAAGACAACTTGAGGTAGTTTGATGATCGAAATCCCTAGACAAACTTGTGTAGACTTCTCTTTAATTGCTTCCAAGAACATATAGGGTATTGTTGCTTTTGATGGCATTGGGGTTGCACATGGTCGAACCATAAGGATGCATGCTTCGTAAATCTTGGATTGCCACCCTGCAACTAGTAACATCATCATATTCCTTAAAAACAAAGAAACGATCTAGTTGCCTTACCCAATTGTGATTTGTTCAGTTCAAAGAACATCAATCATGATAATTTGTAATCTTGAGATTCTTGAGATTCATCATGTTGAGGTGGATGTTCCTTCTCATTCTCATCTGAACTCTGAATTGATCATAATACGCGAATCTTTCTTCTTACTATGTTTTGCATGGCATAACCCTGCCGCTTACAATATTGACACTTTCTTGAGTGGATTTCAAGTTGTTTTCCGATCGAAGACACCTTAACGAATGTGGACTGTACATCGGCATGTAGATTAGCAATGCCTTGACAAGTTCATCCAGTCGTTGATCCATGACAAAAAAATTCTGGAATTGGCACAAAACGTGTAGGACTCCCTGAAGATGTTGGCTCTTGATACCAAATTGATGTGGATTATAAGGAAGAATTCCTCAAAATCCAAGAAACGAATGAAAACGTGTTTGATAGTGTTTGAAAACTAAAAATAACTTCAAATCTTGAAAAGATCGAAGGATTTTAACTCACCAGTGGAACCAGCCCCTAAAGAGACAACCGACCTAGTAGCTAATCAAGTGAATTTCCGGACCAACCACAAAACTCACAAGGTTTTCTCTGAATTAACAAAGAAGAATTTTTAACACAAAAATCTGAATTTTATGAAGAGTTTTGAACCTATTTAAATACAAGCCTAATATCTAAAACTAATTAAAGATTTTTAAAAAGTAGAATCTTATCCAAAAATATCCAACTAACATTATCCTAAAATATCTAAACCTAATTACATGGAAATCCTAATATCCACACGAAATATCCTAACCGAAGACTCATAAACACGGAAATATCACACAGTTTTAACAACCCTAACTAACCTAGATATTTATCCTAATATCCCCTAACTAATTATAATATCTAACAAACTAAACAATATTCTAACAAACTAATCTAATCTATAATAATCGGCCACTAGATATTTACGAAACCTGTTTTATTTTTCCAGATTAATGTCCAAGCCGAAATCCCTTTCCAGATATGTAACCACTTGAAAGCAATTATCCTGAATATTATTGTTCATTTCCAGATCAATAGGATAATTTTTCAGAATAGCCAATGAATCCTCATCACAAAGACTTAAGTAAATTTTAGAAAAAATAAATTTAGAAGTTATTTTCTTACTGTTACCTTTAAAAATGGGTTAGATCATTATTATTGTTTTATTATTAAAGGTAGCATAATTTTAAGAAATTTGATTTGTCAAATATTTTACAGAAATGGATCCTAACAATCCCAACTTCACAATAAGTTTGGATGATTTCAATGATGCACTTCTTGACCATCCTCGATTTCAAGCACTCCTTCAAGCTCGAGGAATGTCATTGTCGCAAAATCCTTCCCCCTATTATGGCTCCCAAGAAAACTCTCCTCATCTGTATCAAGGGTGTAACTCCCAGCATGACGACGATTTGGAAGAAAACGTTCTGGAGACACCGCAATACCCTCCACCATTTCCAGTAATCCCTGTTGTTTCTGAAAACTAAACCCCCGCATAACAACGAGCCTTTCGAATTCAATGTTGGACGACCTGGCAACATCGACTTCAATGCCTACGTTAGTTGAAGGATTCAGGTTCGTTACAGAGAAAAACATTTAGCTATAAAACGTGATTTGATTGATCACATTTGGCAACACTTCCGTCACCACGCAGAATTAAGGTTTTATTTCTGTAGTTTTGTTCATCACCATGCTATATGTTTTCATTAATTTTAGTAGTATTTGTATGGTTGCATTATATTTTCATTAATGTTGGTGTGTGGTATTCTTGTAATTTTGTTGTTATTAATATACAACATTAATTTATTAATGATTAAAATTACGTAATTGTCAATTATTCTAACACGCATGTGACTAATTAATTATAATATTTAATAATTGAATACGATTTTTAATTTTATTAGATTATACCGTCATTAATTAATTACGAAATATTATTAACTTAATTATGTTTAATATAAAAATAAGAGTGAGATAAAAAAAAAGATGATGTGTATTATCGTAGGATATAGGAAAAGGTAGGAGAGAGTGTGTTGAGGAGTTTTTTTTAATCATTGTTGTGATGAAAACGTAAAAGGTTGAAGAAAAATTGGATGGGAGGAGAGAGAGTTAGTTGTGAGCATCTTTTTTATCACTATAGTGAGTGCTCTGATCTTATTAATAGAGTTTTAGGGTTCGTTCTTTATTATTCTAATTAGTTATTCAAGCCACAAGAGAAAGGAAAACACAGAGAGAGTTTTGAGTGTTGTTCTTGTAAGAATAATCACTCTTTCACTATTGTATTCCCTTGATTTCCATAATAAACACATTCATACGGACCAGGAGGACATAGTTATCACATTGATAGTGATGAATAACCTCATTAAATTTTTTTGTGTCTTTTGTTATCTTATTTGTTTGTTATTTTAATTTACTTGTTTTCGACGCTTCCCTTACAACAAGTATGATAGCATGATTGAACTTGTCAAAATGTAAAAAGCATCAATAATGAGAGATATTATGTCGATTCCGAATTAACGCTACACAAATTAAATGCATTGATAAAAAATAAATTATTCGTTTTACACAAAAATGATGAATATAAGTCAAGCATAGAATGTGCTATGAAAAATACAACAACAATCCTCGTAAAAAAAAAAATTAAAAAAAAACACAACAACAATTATTTCCATGATAACTTGCGAAAGAGTATACATGTAGTCGTGTTGCACAACTGAAAGAGTTAGGCCCGAATCTCCCTCGTCATTTTCTTAACTCGATCATGTATGTAATACAATACATTTCCCAAATATTTCATGATGAAGTGTTTTCTCATCATTAGCAGGACTAGGCTGCAGGTGACGCAAGTGAAGATAGCTAACCAGAGTGCTTTAGAAGATGTAGTTACGTAGACACCGGTCATGAAGGCAACAAGAGTTGCGTAGAATGATAGCTGGAGAAATGCCATACTTAAATCACCAAGCCGTGTTCCCTCGTCCTCTGTTCGATTTGATGTATAAAACCAAATCAGGCAGCATAAAGCCAAAACCGAGCTGCACATAGCTATCACGTCTGTAACCATGAACACCTGAAATCCAGCCAGCTGCAAATATTCACTCCTAACCTAACACCTAAATGCCACTTTGCTAACCGAGCCTTGTCTGCATAAACTCCACAGGAACCTATCTCCGTGAATTTTTATCGTTGCAGCAAGCAGCCACCACGCTAATGTGCCCATAAGTCTTTCATATCTAGAATACCTCCGTATAAACTTCCTTTGAATAACGCGAGTGATCTTTCATCGATCCTCCAATCCCCGATCACACCAAATGAGATTTCCTTAACTAAAAACAAATTATTATATTTAGTATTAAAGAATTTGACATACCAAATAAATTACTAATCACAGAGAAGAAATTACACCCAAAGCAAATTAAAACCTTCGATTTGATATCGATAATTATTAAAATATTTGAGAATACTATATGCATATTACTAATAACCCAAATTCCCTTTTTTAAACACCAATACAGTTTTTCGTGAAAATCAATAATTAAATAATTCACACCTAATACTTGAAAAACACAAAAATTCATTTTAACAAAATAAGAGCAAATTTGATTATTTCATAACCAAAAATCATTGTAGTAAAAACAAGTAAATAAATTAAGAAATACGTATGGTGCAAGCGTTTCACATACACTTTGGTCCTAAAGACCACAAATAGAAAATTAATATTCGAAACGAAGTTTCCATCCTTAAAAGTGGATGGACCCAGAAAGAGCCAGAAGAAAGGACCGCGACATCAAACAGACATTTCGCGGAGAAGACTGCTACATGCGAATCAGCTTTAGGCCATGAGCTCAAGACCAACTCCGTCTGCAATGCCCCTAGGCAACTACAGACGGGACAGGGAAACAACACGACCCAAGTGCACCCACCGTCATTAACGAAGCAGGTTAAGAGGATCCTCGCCCTGCAATCTCCTCTACAGCGTAAAAGACGTATCAAGATGGCCCATCTCTGGTCCCGCGACGGACAGCACATAGTCGTACTTCACTTTATATAAAGCTTTTCTAAAGGACCAATTTAGGACCCTGCTTGCTTGGATTCTATCGAGACATGGTAGGATAGCCAGAGGTCTCATACCCACCCGACTTAACGTCCACCACCAGAGGTTTAACTAGTAAAACCAAAAAGCGTGCATTAAATTTGCCCCAGAGAGGAACAAAGTCATTGACACGAAAGCGTCCCAAAAAACTCCTAGGAAAGACGCGGTATAATTAGGAAGCTCATTTACCTAGACTGTTGTCAAAACCGTTGTGTCTCAAAAAGAAAAATCGGAAGTGGAGAGTATGCATAGACTTACGGACCCTAAACAACGCCTGCCCAAATAGACCCTTTCCCGACTTCCCAGCACATAGATGCAAAGGTAGACAGCCACAGCCGGACAGAGGACCTTGAATCCATGTTATGACCCTTTAGTCGGATATAACCACAATACAAATGACCAGACCAGGAAAAGATTGGCCTTCATAACTGACAGGGGGGGGCTTACTCTTTACCCCAAGCATGCCGTTTGGACTAAAACACGCTGGAGCCCATATACCAAAGACTTGATCAACATGATGTTTAAACCTAATAGGAAGACCAATGAAGTCTACATAGCACGACATGCTTATGCAAATAAAAATGTCAGCAGACCATTGAGGTCACCTCATTCAGTTCTTTCACGTCCTAAGAAAATACAATATGACAACTCAACCCGACCAAATGTATCTTCGGACGTCTCATCCAGAAATTCTTAGGTACCTCGTCCACCCGAAGAGAGGCATAGAGGCCACCCTCCAGATCACACTAAAAGCCATTATCGACCTAGAGCTCCCCAAGACGGTCAAAAAGAATTTCCAATTTATCCCTGCATGAGTGCCGCCCTTAATCGTTTTATATCAAGTCCTCTACAAGGTGCAGTTATTCTACGACGTGTTAGGAAAGAACTCAGGAAGTTCATATGACGATACAAGACCACGAAAAGCCCTCACCGAGCTAAAAGAAGAATCTCTTACACACCACACTCCTCCTAGCGAAAGACAGAAGCAGCATTCCACTGACTATACACCTCGCCGTATCTTCGACCATCGCGTAGTAAGTTCAGTGCTACATCCTTGAGACGTAAGAACGAACGACGACAGTTTACCCATCTACTCACGTGCAAATAACATCTACTAACTTGTGGACGTAAAGCACCGTATTCCTACTCAAAACCAGCCTGGTCTTCTCACTGGTAATGTCTCTTCATAAAATCAGCCTTATTTCTGAAATCCACATTTTATATCTACGAACAACTTCTCCATGAAAGCAGCCATTGAGGAACCCGAAACTTTCAGACGACTACCTCTGATCTACCGCACATTCAATGATAGAACCAAGGGACGGTCCAGCTGTGGGCATTTATGCACGTTCATCTACCCGAAGGACAGCATCAAATCGCTATCGCCGCTAGCCTAGATTTCAGCAGACTTCAGCCCACCCTCATATCCTGGAAGCCGAGCAAGAAGAAAGTCCTCCCGTTCGACCCTCCCAGCGACCTGTCGACCGACGATGCGGACCTTACTAGCGATGATCGTCAACTGAAAGGATCCGGGCTCGGCTATTCGAATCACCCACTAAGAATACCTTACCCTCAACCTCGTACAAGTCGAGTTCAACAGCGCACGAACAATGAAACGGAGTATGAAGCGCTCCTCATATCCTTATCGCTTGACAAATGTCAAGTCTTGCTTCCCGTTGCTAACGTATAGTGAATTGTGGATTCAAAACTTCCTTTATATTTCGCACGATCTGAGCGTGAGAGCGTAATTCATCCTGTCGCGTGAATGTTCTCATGAAGACAGACACGAAAAAAAGTGAGAAACGGATATCAACTTAGCAGTAGCCATCAGGAATCCATTAATTTATGATTAATCTAATATTGTCACATTCTACCTACTTCTGGACTCTCCGCGAAGCTTCTCACAATCATTTCGAACCTATTCTCTTTTACAACCTCAGGCATAACAAATCCCCAGAGATTACACAGTGACCAGTGGAAAGCACATCGCATCTCGACCTGAACCTACAAGAGAGTGCGATAATTAATCGCACCACCAAAAGGAGAGAACATCAGAAGCGGGATTCGTGTAATTCCCACCTCCCTAAAAACGCAGCACAAAGTGCTGACCACCAACGAGGCGAGAAACCATCCTCTCGAGAGCGATTAGTCGCGATACCTAGCTCAATCTAAGACGAGACGTTAGCAATCCATCTTTAGGACCACAAAACATGAGTTACAAAACACCGAACATTCGGTATAGAGAGAGTCAGCTACAATAATATGGGCTTTTTCCAAGACATCCGTTGTACAAAGAACACCAAAGACCGAAGCCATATGTGAAAATTTTCTCACACAATGAAGGACAAAGCACAAAGACCCTAATACTACATCAGACGTGTGTTATTCAGGAAGTCACTGAGTCACAAAAGGGACCATTACCCAAGACTTTAGTCTCAAACTCCAATATGAATTACGATATCCTCAAGGAGCGGCCTATACGGAACTTAGAACACCTTCACAACTAGTTGTCTGAATGATCTTTAGCAGTGCACATATAGCCAATAAGAAATTCTCTGAATCGGCGGTGGAAGAAACGAGAGTTGCTATGGAAAAAAGATCCTGGTCTTTAATGGGAGTATACAAATCTGGAAGCAACAGACATCGTAGAATATAACAATTAAAGCGATATCTAGCTACGAAACGCTAGCAGACCCGCTGTGAGCTCCATCTTTGTCTTAAAAAAATGCAAGAGCGGTCAATTTCCTCAGCTACGACACCACAAACAAAGAAGCACTTCGAACGAATAATCCACATTCGAAAGATCTTGATGCCTTATGAAGAGATACAACGCCAATCATATAGTACTACCACATGATAGCGACTCTAATGGCACGTATC
>SNQN01005140.1:0-28926 GCA_008642245.1 Bassia scoparia | reverse complement strand
TGGATAAGTTTGTATTATCTAAAGGTAGTGTGTTTGTTGGATTTGGATATTTATGTGATGGTATGTTTAAACTAAATGTTTGTAATAGTATTAAGAATAATGTGTGTGTTGTAAGTGATAACTCTACGTTATGGCATTTCCGACTTGGACATGTGAATTATAAAAAGTTGTTTTTTATATCTAAACATGATTTGATACCTCCTTTTGATCCAAGTACAGAGAAATGTAGAACATGCATGTTGACAAAAATCACACGAAAACCATTTCCTAATGTAGTTGATAAGAATAATGCCTTGCTTGATTTGGTGCATAGCGACTTGTGTGATTTTCATAATACTCCTTCTTTGGGTAACAATAAGTATATAATAACATTTATTGATGATTATTCAAGGTTTTGTTATGTATACTTGTTGTTTTCTAAAAATGAAGCTTTAGACAAGTTTAAAATCTACAAAAATGAAATGGAATTGCAAACTAGTGATAAGGTTAAAAGGCTTAGAACAGATAGAGGTGGTGAATACTTCGATCCAAGTTATTTCCAATCAATTGGCATAATACATGAAACAACCGTAGCTTATGCACCACAACAAAATGGTGTAGCAGAAAGGAAGAATAGGACATTAGAAGAAATGGTTAACACCATGTTGTCTTTTTCGGGTTTGAGTGATGAATTTTGGGGTGAAGCTGTCCTAACAGCTTGTTATATATCGAATAGAGTTCCGTCAAAATGGAATGAACTAACCCCATATGAGCTTTGCTGCAAAAGGAAACCAAACTTGAATCATCTCAAAGTTTGGGGATGTAGGGCAATTGTCGAAGTGTCGGAACCCAAACGTAAAAAGTTGGGTGAAAGGGGAGTTGAGTGCATCTTTATAGGATATGCGGTACATAGCAAATCCTATAGGTTCTATGTCATAGAACAAAATGATCATTGGTCGGTTCACACCATCATTGAATCTAGAGATGCAATATTCGATGAAAATCGATATTCATCAATTCCAAGACCTAAGGATGTCATTCCTAATACAAATACTCAAAGTTTTGATCATAGTGAATTTGATCAAAGTCAAGATGATCAAATTCATATTGAAGATGATGTATCTACATCAACTCAACCTAGGAGAAGTAAGAGGGCAAGAAATAAAAGATAAGTCATTTGGCCCGGAGTTTCATGTCTACTTGACTGAAGGATCAAGAGATGGTGTTTCAACACAATTTCCATATGTCCTTAACGTGGAAGATGATCCTTCAACTTTCGATGAGGTTGTGAAGTCTCATGATGCTTCCTTTTGGAAAGAAGCTATTAATGATGAAATGGATTTTATCATGGGAAACAATACTTGGGTTTTGGTTGATTTGCCTCCTAAGTGTAAACCAATTGGGTGCAAGTGGATCTTCAAAAAGAAATTGAAGACTGATGGAACAGTTTGATAAGTTCAAAGCCCGATTAGTGGCTCAAGGTTTTACTCAAAAACTGGGTATTGATTATTTTAATACATATGCACTAGTACCTCGAATCTCCACAATAAGATTGTTNAAATATTTCATGATGAAGTGTTTTCTCATCATTAGCAGGACTAGGCTGCAGGTGACGCAAGTGAAGATAGCTAACCAGAGTGCTTTAGAAGATGTAGTTACGTAGACACCGGTCATGAAGGCAACAAGAGTTGCGTAGAATGATAGCTGGAGAAATGCCATACTTAAATCACCAAGCCGTGTTCCCTCGTCCTCTGTTCGATTTGATGTATAAAACCAAATCAGGCAGCATAAAGCCAAAACCGAGCTGCACATAGCTATCACGTCTGTAACCATGAACACCTGAAATGCTACTTGCTTGGCTAAAATTGGGAATCCTTTGTCTTGGTCATATCCACCGGGAACTGTAAATGCTGCCGTGAATGTTATCGTTGCGAGCAAGGCAACCACCACGCCTAATGTACCCATAAAGTCCTTCATATCTGAGTAATACACTCCGTATAAACTTTCTTTGAAGAAGCGGAGTTGATCTTCTCGATCCTCAATCCGATCAATCCAAATGAGGAATTTCTTAAACTAAAAACAAATATTATTATATGTTAGTATTAAAGAATTTGAACCATACAATAATACTTACTATCACAGGGTAGAGTAAATTACCACTCCGAAAGCAAATTATAACACCTTTTCGATTGTGATTATTTATAGGTATTATTTAAAAATATTTGGAATATATATGCATATATTATAAATAACAAATCCCTTTTTTAAATCATCAATACATCTTTTTTCGTGAAAATAAAATTAATGAAAATATAATCTCACACCTAATATGAAAAACATAAAAATTCATTTAAAAAATAATAGGCAAATTTGATTATGTTATAACAAATAAATATTTTATGTAAAAAACAATTAAATAAATTAATTAAATACGTATTGGTTGCAAGCGTTTGCCACATAACTTTTTTTTTTGCTTAAAGAGCCACAAAGGTAGAAAAATTAAATTATTCTAACCAACGAAGTTATCCATCACTCTGTTGAAATTATTTAGTGTATGTGCGTTTTATAACAAGTTTGTATTATTAATTATATGGTGAAGGTGTTTTAATTAATCAAACAAATCTTAAGGATTTTGCCTAAGTATATTTGCATTATGGAAAAGTAAGCCAAAAAACAGTATAAATTACGACTTTGGCTAGGTACTAGGTTACGTAACTTGTAGTGATGATACAATGACACACTAACTATGATTGGTGTTGATTCCATGACACTATGATGCATGTGTTGATGAACATGGAAGTTACGGAAGAGGAGATCATGAGTTGTGTCACATCAAGTAACTACCAGTCGGTTATCCTGAAGGCCACAAGTAGTGGGAATCATGGATTGGAAGTTAACTTGGATAAATAACCATAAAGTGGTTACATTGACATGATGGGAGTATGTAGTGGGTAGTTATAGAAACTACCACTCTTCTCACTCTCTCTTTCTCTCTAATAGCACATATGAGGTGGAAGTTGTGGGCGGTTATGGTAACCACCCACTCTCCCCACTATCTCTTAGTGGGAAGTTAATTACTTGATGACAATTGATGCATGCATGCCATGTTTATGTAAGGTAATTTCTCTTGTACAATGAGAAGCTGTCTCTTATACACATCTAGATGTGTATAAGAGACAGTGATGGGAGTAGTGGGTAGTTATAGAAACTACCACTCTTCCCACTCTCTCTCTCTCTCTCTAATAGCACATATGAGGTGGAAGTTGTGGGCGGTTATGGTAACCACCCACTCTCCCCACTATCTCTTAGTGGGAAGTTAATTACTTGATGACAATTGATGCATGCATGCCATGTTTATGTAAGGTAATTTCTCTTGTAAGGAATTTGATAACTTCCTTTATGATTTGCTATATATATGTGGTTATGAAGAGAAAAGAAAGATACAAGTTACCTTCAACATATTTATTTATGTTGTTCTTCTCCATCCTCTTTACACATACTTCCCAAAATACTCAATTACATCGGAGAATTATCATTGAAAGCGTGATAATTCTTGTTCTTCGTTGTATCTCAAAAGCAAATTTCGTGACACCCGGYCTTTCGTAGGGTCGAAATATTGATTTTAGGAAAGTGAGTACACGACTCGAAGGAATCGTTTATTTGTTTCACATCTTTGTTTGAACCCCATAAGCCCGACATTTTCCAACAATCTAAAAGCAATATTTTAAACAAAGATGTCTTCCATCAAAGACCTGACTGCAAACTTTTAGAAATTGGACACATTTAAGGGTGTTGATTTTCGAAGATTGCAAAAGAAGATGCATATTCTCCTTACGACTCTTGGCGTGGCCTACGTTCGGAACACTCCCAAGCCACCGGAGGAGGAGATTGAAACCATGGAGGGTGTGCGAAGGAGGAACAAATGAGAGAATGACGATTTCATATGTCGTGGCCACATCCTCAATGGTTTGTCTGATGTCTTATTTGATGTTTATCAGTTTCATGTGTCTGCTAAAATTCATTGGGACGACCTTGAGTCGAAGTATATGGCCGAAGATGCATCAAGCAAGAAGTTTCTTGTTAGTAATTTCAATAATTATAAAATGATTGATGCTAGGCCTGTTATGGAACAATTCCATGAGATGCAAAGAACTTTAGGAAGTTTTAGACAACACAATATCAACATGGATGAAACTTTTGTTATGTCTTTTTCTATAATTGAAAAACTACCAGGTTTACCACCATCTTGGAAGGAAGTGAGAAATTCACTTAAACATAAGAAAGATGAAATGAACTTGGAACAGTTGGCTACTCATCTTCGTATTGAAGAGGGTATTCGCAACTAAGATGGACAAAAGGATGGTAATAATCTTAGTTCATCTACTGTTAATGTGGTTGAAGATGAAAAACCCAAGAAAAAGGGAAATGAAACTTATGATGACAAAAAGGGTAAAAAGCCGAAAGTTGATGATGACACTCCTAAGCTTCGTGCTTGTTGGGAGTGCGGTAAGCCCGGTCATATGAAAAAAGACTGCACCATTTGGAAGAAGAAATTGAGCAAGGGAAAGGCTCAAAAGGAGAAGGGTGGGTCCTAGCCATTCCCGTGGCAAACAAGGTACTTGTACACAATTTTCACTTAATTCTTCAATGAATTATGTGTGTATGATTTCTGAAATCTATTGTGTGCAGGATAATTGTTCGTGGTTCATCGATTCGNGATATACTTCAAAGCCTCATGATCAGAATGCAATATGAAGGGCTTAGGACGCAAGTAATGTGACCAATGATCAAGAGATCGAACAATAGCATAGAACTCACGATCATAATTGGAATACTTCAGRTTAGCACCATTCAACTTCTCACTAAAGTATGCAATAGGTCGATTTTCTTGAATTAAAACCCCTCCAATGCCGACACCACTTGCATCACATTCGACTTCAAAAAGCTTCGCAAAATCCGGTAGTGCAAGAATTGGTGCATTGCAAAGCTTCCTCTTGATAGACTCAAAAGCTTGTTGAGCCTTAGGGTTCCATTCGAACTTCTCTCCTTTCTTTGTCAAAGCACTAATAGGCTCCATAATTGTTGAGAAATTCGGAATAAAACGCCTATAGAAACTTGCAAGMCCATGGAAACTTCGAACCTCATGAACATTTGTAGGCGCCAACCATGTGGAAATGGCTTCAACTTTCGAAGGATCAACATGTATCCCCGCACAAGAAACAATGTAACCAAGAAAAGTGATACTTGACACCATAAACTCACACTTCTCAAGTTTSCCYTACAATWTCACATCCCTCAATTTCCCAAAGAGTAATTTCAGATGATCTAAATGTTCAACTTCATTCTTGCTATAAATCAGGATATCATCTAAATATACCACAATGAATTTATTAAGAAAGGGACGTAGTACCTCATTCATGAGTCGCATGAACGAACTAGGTGCGTTGCATAGACCAAAGGGCATCACCATTCACTCGTATAACCCTTGCTTTGTCTTGAAAGTCGTTTTCCATTCATCCCCTGCACGAATCCTCATTTGATGGTAACCACTCCGCAAATCAATCTTGGAAAAAATCATAGCACCATGGAGTTCATCCAACATATCTTCCAAACGAGGCAWTGGGAATCGATACTTGATTGTGATGTTATTCACGGCCCTAGAATCAATACACATACGCCAAAAACCATCCTTCTTTGGCACGAGCAAAGCTGGAACGGCACAAGGACTCATACTCTCACGAACATAACCCCTATCAATCAATTCTTGAATTTGTCTCTCAAGTTCTTGGCTTTCTTGAGGATTGCATCTATAAGCAGGTTTGTTTGGGAGAGGTGCGCCTGGAATCAAATCAATTGCATGCTCTATACCCCTCAAAGGAGGTAATCCCTTAGGAAACTCAWCAGGAAACACATCTTGAAACTCATCCAACAACTCAAGTAAACGTTTATTAGAGTGCGTAATTGGAGTAGTAACTAAGCTATGTTTGACAACAAGAAGATATCCTTTCTTTTCAGCATCAAGTTCCACAAGAATATCTTTAGAGTTAAGTAGCAAGATACCTTTGTCTTGTTGTGGAGCACCTCTAGGGTTCGGCTTCTTTGTGCTRGGATGCAACTTGTATTTCTTCCCATCCATGGAAACCGTATATACATTAGACTCCCCATCATGTATCACCTTCCAATCAAACTGCCATGGCCGTCCAAGAAGGAGATGACAAGCACTCATTGGCAAGATATCACACCAAATCTTGTCTTTGTACGGACTAATGGTGAAAGGGACAAAAGATTGTCGTTGAACCTGTAGCCCACATGTGTCATCTACCCAACTCAACTTGTAGGGTTTGGGATGTGGTCTAGTTTCAAGATTCAACTTGTCCACCATTGCTTGAGACGCCACATTTGTGCAAGATCCACTATCAATGATTACACTACAACCCTTATCTTGGACAAGTGCAATAGTGCGGAATAGTTTCTCCCTTTGAAGATCGTCTTCCCCCACATTAGAGTGCAAGATGCGCCTTATAACAAGCATTTGAGCGTCANGTCAAGGCATATTGGTGTAAGGCATAGTTACATCCAAGGACTTATCAAGGATAGTGTTATCACTATTGATTATGTTCGAACAAATGATAATCTAGCTGATTGTTTCACAAAACCTTTAGCTAGAGATGTGTTAGAAAGGATGGCAATCCGTTTAGGATTGAAGCCCTTTGTTAATCACGAATGAGGGACTCTTAACTTAACGCCCATAAGACGTTGAGTCTTAAGTTCAATAAGATTAATTTCCTTATTTCGATGATTGGGAACTTGCTATATCATCCTAGGTAAGTTCCAAACTTTCTGTGATGTTTATTAAGGTTGATGATCTTAATAGATCTCTTGACATTGTGCTTTATCACAGGAGCATGTTTATTAGAGATTAACCTACGTAAGTACGAAGTTTGGCCGCTTCAAGATGCTAGTGGGCGTAGCTTTGATGTGCTTGAATAGATACGGACACATGGCTTCAAAGTGTCAAGTATATAATGTAATTTAGTAACTGATCTTGTGTGTATAATATCTTCATGTTTCCACTATGTATTATATGGTTCAAACGTTTGACGACACCATTTCGATACGGAGACTTAGAATGTGTATTGTACTAAGTGGAAGTTCAAGTCTAGGACACTTTCATTTATGCATAAGATTGTAGTTTGTGATGATGATGGTATTGATATTTGTCATATTATTTGACATGAACACATGATACACTAAATGGAGGAGGAATGTTGAAATTATTTAGTGTATGTATGTTTTATAACAAGTTTGTTTGATTAATTATATGGTGAAGGTGTTTTAATTAATCAAACAAATCTTAAGGATTTTGCCTAATTATATTTGCAATATGGAAAAGTAAGCCACAAAGCAGTATAAATTACGACTTTGGTAGGTGCTAGGTTACGTAACTTGTAGTGATGACACCATGACACACTAACTATGATTGGTGTTGATTCTATGACACTATGATGTGTTGAACATGGAGGTTACGGAAGAAATAATGGAGATCATGGGTTGTGTCTCATCAAGTAACACCAGTCGGTTATCATGAAGACCACATGTAGTGGGAATCATGGATTGAAAGTTAACTTGGATAAATAACCATAAAGTGGTTACATTGACATGATGGGAGTAGTGGGTAGTTATATAAACTACCACTCTTCCCACTCTCTCTCTAATAGCACATATGAGGTGGAAGTTGTGGGCGGTTATGGTAACCACCCACTCTCCCCACTATCTCTTAGTGGGAAGTTAATTACTTGATGGCAATTATGGCATGCAATGCACTTGTGTATGTAAGTTATTTCTCTGTAAGGATTATAGCTCCTTTAGTTGCTATATATATATAATATATATTAAAATATGTTAGACAAATAAAAATCCCAAAACTGAGAGTGAACAATCTATGGCTAACTTAAGACGAAGGTCAAGATTATTCACAAAAAAGTAAATTGCAAATTTAACAGAAGTGCATATTTTTATACAAAAGCATTATCATAAAAAAAGCACATTCATGGAAAATCGTGCACATTCACTATAAACTTATCACATCCTAAGCCATCCATTTAAACAATCAACCAAATTGCTCTCACACTGATCATTTAGGTACTTACTCATTAGATCTAACCGTAATATATAGTATATATATAATATATATATTAATAATAATTATATATTACTATATAATATAGCTATCAAAAAGGTATAATCACAGGAATTACCTTACTATTTATTTTCTCTCCTCTCATTATCACAACTTCCCAAAATACTCAATTACATTAGAGAAATATCATTAAAAGTGTGCTAATTCTTGTTCTTCGTTGTATCTCAAAAGCAAATTTCGTGACACTCGGGCTTTCGTAGGGTCGAAATATTGCTTTTAAGAAAGTGAGTACACGCCTCGTAGGAATCGTTTATTTGTTTCACATCTTTGTTTGAACCCCATAAGCCCGACTTTTTCCAACACACTCTTTTCCCCCCATAAATTTATGTTCTCCTTAAAAAATCTTGGAAGATTCTAAGCCATACCCCTGAGGATTTAGAGTTTCTAAAGTGTACTTGTTAGGACTGTTAATACAGCTTTCCTACTTAATCATAGCTTAATCTTAGTTAGCTCTTCCATTGTAATTATAGTTAACTAACTCTAACAAACTCCTTTTGGTTTGTTAAGATTGTATAGCTGCCACCATATATATATATATGGCTTGTATTATGCAATTGATCAATAAGATGAGTTTTATCTTCCTTGATCACATCATATTCTCTCTATTTCACATGGTATCAGTTGCTAATGGTGTTTGTTGCTGGCATTCGTTTCCACCATTGTTGAAGCTTCAATAGCTTTGATTTCTTCTTCTTTCTTCTTGTTACTTCTATGATTTTTTTTCTTTGTAATCTTTCTTCTTCATTTCTTCACTTTTCTTCTACAAATCTCTTCTTATCTTTCTTAAATTTCATACCCTATTTTTTTGCGATTTTACGCAATTTTCTTCTTCTCTTCTTCTTCGATTAAATCTCTGTTTTTCTGCTTACAATGCTGCTGCTACGATTCCTGTTTCTCAAGTCAATGAAGAACGTCGTGAGACTCCTCAACCTCATTTCAATGATGATCCTTACTTCCTTTCTCATTCTGATCATCCTGGTTTGCAATTATCACAACATCTCTTCAATGGCTCGAATTTTATTAGTTGGAGTCGTATTGTTAAAGTTGCTCTAATTGCAAGAATTAAATTCGGTTTTGTTACTGGTTCTCTTCCATCTCCTGATCCTCTTGCTTCTGATTATCAGAAATGGCTTAGGAACGATTATATGGTTCTTTCTTGGCTTCACAATTCAATGGAGAAGAATATTGCTGAGTCCTTTCAATTTGTGGATTCTTCTGCTCATCTATGGTCTGAATTAACTGAGCATTTTGGTCGCACTAATGCACCAAGGTTATTTGCAATTCATCAACAATTGAGCTCGATTAAGCAGGATGATGCTTCTATAACAGAGTACTTCATCAGATTGAAGAGGCTTGGATCATTGACACAGGAGCTACAGATCACATGTGTCCTCATTTGCATTCTTTTGATTCTTTACACACTCTTGATGTTCATGTTAAAATCAGTTTGCCTGATGGATCTGCTAATATTGTCACATGTGCTGGTTCAGTTGTTATATATAATGAGCATATTACTTTATTCAATGTGCTTTATACTCCAAATTTTAAGAATAATTTTCTTTCTGTGAGTAAGCTTGCCCAACAATCTCAATTTGTTGTGATTTTTGACACAACTCATTGTAAATTTCAAGACCATATCACTAAAGAGATCAAAGGCATTGCCTCAAAGGTCTATGATCTATACATTTTTTTTTTGCTCATTCCAATTTTGCTTCTACATTTTCCTCTGCAAATAATGTTGTAACCATTCCTAGTATGTCTGTAATTCATGCTAGATTAGGTCATGATTCTTTAAGCAAATTGCAGCACTTAGATTTCATTTCCAATGTACACAAAGATTGTGATTCTAATTGTCAGGCATGTATTTTTGCAAAACATCATAAATTTTCTTTTCCAATTTCTTCTTAAATTGCTGGTACACCTTTTGATCTTATTCACATTGATTTGTGGGGCAAATATAGAAATCCTACTTTGTCTGGTGCTTATTACTTTCTTACTATGGTTGATGACCATACAAGAGTCACTTTGACTCATCTTATTCATAGTAAAACACAAGTCTATTCTGTTGTCTCTAATTTTCTAGCATATGTGAGTACTCAATTCAATTTAGTAGTTAAAACCATCAGGTCTGATAATGGAACAGAAATTGTGCATGAGGCATGTGCTTCTCTCTTTTCTTCAAAGGGTATTGTCCATCAAAAGAGTGTTCCTGGTAACCCACAGCAGAATGGTAGGGTTGAGAGGAAACATAGGCATCTTCTTGAGATTGCCAAAGCTTTGAAATTTAATGCTAACTTACCTACTAAGTTTTGGGGTGAATGTATTCTCATTGCAACATATTTGATTAATCTCYTGCCAACTCAAGTGCTTAATTGGGATACACCTTATCAAAGGCTATATCATGCTAAACCTTCCTATGCTCATTTGAAGGTGTTTGGCTGTCTTGCTTATCCCCTTATTTCTCCCAAAGATAAGTTTTCTCCTAAGGCTCAAAGATGTATCTTCATTGGCTATCCTCCTGGTCAAAAAGGATACAAATTGTATTCCTTGGATACACATAAGGTCCTCTACAGTAGAGATGTGCATTTTGTTGAAAATGAATTTCCCTTTCAAGTTTCTTCAAATACTTTGTCTTCTGCTTGACCTTCTATTTCCTCTTCTTCTCCTTTGGTCTCTCATGGTTATGATTAGTTTTCCACTCCTATTTCTGCACCAACTTATCATGTTTCATCTCCTACTCTTTCATCTCATAATTTTCCTCCTTCACCATCCATTTTTCCTAATATTTCTAATTCTACTTCAATTTCTCCTCTTGTTCCTGATTCATCATCATCATCATCATCATCATCATCATCATCATCATCATCATCATCATCTTCTTCTTCTTCTTCTTCTTCTTCTTCTTCTTCTTCTTCTTCTTCTTCTTCTTCTTCTTCTTCTTCTTCTTCTTCTTCTTCTTCTTCTTCTTCTTCTTCTGTCTATCATCTTTCTCTTCTTCTTTTCTTCTTCTTCTTCTTCTTCTTCTTTCTTTCTTCTTCTTCTTCTTCTTCTCTTCTTCTTCTTCTTCTTCTTCTTCTTCTTCTTCTTCTTCTTCTTCTTCTTCTTCTTCTTCTTCTTCTTCTTCTTCTTCTTCTTCTTCTTCTTCACCTCCTCCCCCTCCTATTAGAACTTCTACTAGACAAATACAGCTTCCAAACAAATATAATGATTTCATTCTTTCTACCACATTACCTTCTCATCAGGTTTCTTCTGATTCTTCTTCCTTTAATGTTTACTCTGAACCAACTTTGGCTTTCTTGAATTCTGATTGTCTTCACAACTTGTCCAATGTTCTTTCTTTTCCTGAGCCTTTCACATATAATCAAGCTAAGTCTCATCCTGATTGGAGAGCAGCTATGGATGTAGAAATTGCAGCCTTGGAAAAGAATCATACTTGGGATCTTGTTCCTTTACCAACTAGAATCAAACCTATAGGGTCCAAGTGGGTTTACAAAACCAAGTTCAAGCCTGATGGTACTGTTGAGAGGTGTAAGGCAAGATTGGTTGCTAGGGGTGACAAGCAAGTTGAAGGTAAAGATTTCAAGCATACATTTAGTCCAGTGGCTAAATTCACAACTGTTAGGGTTTTGATTGCATTAGCTGCTGCCAAATCTTGGGATCTTCAAAAATTAGACATTAATAATGCCTTTCTACATGGTTTCATTGATGAAGATCTCTATATGTTACCTCTTCCTGGTTACGATAGAGCTGCAGGTCTGGTTTGTAAGCTTAGGAAATCTTTGTATGGTTTGAGGCAAGCAAGCAGTCCATGGAATGTTGAATTGAGCCAGTTTCTTATTAAGGCTGGTTTCAAACAATCCACACAAGATGATTCCTTGTTTGTTAAACACAATGGTGAATCCTTTACTGCAGTATTGGCTTTTGTTGATGATCTTCTTCTCACTGGTAATTATTCTTAGGCTATTTCTACCCTTAAAAATGATATTTATTCTGCCTTTTCAATCAAGGATTTAGGTGCTTTGAAATATTTCTTGGGAATTGAAGTTTCTAGGAGTTCAACTGGTATTATGCTTAATCAAAGAAAATATATCCTAGATACGTTACATGATGCAGACATGGATAACTGTGGTTCTGCTGCATTTCCTTTTCCAAAAGGCTTGAAATTGAATCACACTAATGGAGAGTCCTTGCAAGACCCTGAGGTTTTCAGGAAAATTATTGGCAAATTGCTTTACCTCAATCTTACTAGGCCTGATATTTCTTATGTGACTCAACAACTCAGTCAATTTCTCAGCTCTCCTAGAACACCACATTTCTCTGTTGTTGTTCATGTGCTCAAATACCTTAAGGGTACCCTAAATCTTAGTCTTTTCTATTCTGCCACAAATTCATTTGCACTTCAGGCTTATAGTGATGCAGATTGGGGGTCATGTGATTTTTCAAGCAGGTCTTTGAATGGATATTGTGTACTTCTTGGTGATTCTTTGATTTCTTGGAAAACAAAGAAGCAAAAGGTTGTTTCTAAAAGTTCAATAGAGGCAGAGTATAGATGCATGAGTTACACTACTAGTGAGATTACCTGGCTTGATGGTTTGTTGACTGATTTGGGTATTCTTATTCCTAAGCCTATTGTTCTCTATTGTGACAATATTTCTGCATAACATATAGCTGAAAATCCTTGTCATCATGAGAAGACAAAGCACTTTACAAGGAAGAATGCAAAGCTAGATGTTCATTATGTTAGGGAGAATGTTCAATCTGGTTATATTTCTACCAAACATGTTAAGTCTTCTTTGATGTTGAATTGGCTGATATTATGATAAAGGTTTTGGGTTCTGATCAGCATAATTTTCTCAGTGCCAAGCTTGGTCCTGTGGTGCAACCACATGTGCAGGGTTGGCAATTTCAGGCTTCCCCAAGTCAAGCTTGAGGGGGGATGTTAGGACTGTTAATACAGCTGTCCTACTTAATCATAGCTTAATCATATATAGTTAGCTCTTCCATTGTAATTATAGTTAACTAACTCTAACAAACTCCTTTTGGTTTGTTAGGATTGTATAGCTGCCATACCATATATATATATATGGCTTGTATTATGCAATTGATCAATGAGATGAGTTTTATCTTCCTTGATCACATCATATTCTCTCTATTTCACAGTACTCATGTCTTTTGAAATTTCTCATCCATGCCACTCAGGTTCTGATCCTTAATTAACTTTGCCTTTTGGAAGTAATAAGAATGGAACAAATAGAAGTAAAGAATAAGCATAACACCAGTACCACACATTCGCACAAATTAAATAAGGTATTAACAGCAGTGCAAAAGTAACTAGGCATTAACAAGATATTAATGTACTAACCTTGCGAGGGATGTCTTCAGTTGTTCTCAGTAAATCATAAGGTGAGTTGCCGTCATTGTTTACTCTATTAAATAACAGATAAACGTCTTTTTGGATGAAAAGTTGAGCGGTGKCAAATCGACGTTGTAGAATAGCAAGATGTAAAGGRGTGTTTCCTTCTCTATCACCTTGCCGCATCAGACCTTGAAACTGTTGTTTTTGTATGGAATCTCTATAGAATTCAACATCGGGGTTAAGATCAGGCAGGAAGTGAAGGAGATTCCTACCAAACTGAAAGTCTACTTGTATTATTGTCTCCGGACACTTCTCTAGTATTTTTGAGGCTATATATATTCTATTACTCTTGGCAGCCCTCAACAAAGGAGTGAAACCATCAGCATCATACATATGCACCACCGACATATCTTTCTCTATTAACAACTCAACCAGGTAATCATCATCTGTATGGAGTGTATGACATAATAAAAAAAAACAAATAGAAACACGTAATAAGTACATATATATATAAGTGCATATATATTTTTGTTGACTAACTTTATATCCATAGTGTGTCAATATATATACTTTATTTATATAAATTTTTGGTGTATGTAATAAACAAGGGGCATAAATAATTAACACTTTACATTCTTTACATTTGTTTTATTTGGTGCCTTTTTGTCAATGGTTGAGTTATATATTTCAATTAATTAATTAGTTAATTAATTCATCATAAATTACTAGATTCATTATTACTTGCCTATGTCAATTAATTAAATAAATAGTGCATGCGTGTAAGAAAGAAGCGAGCTAAGTAGAATGGAAAATAGTTGTAAAAAGTGCAATTAGCTTAAATTATATTAGAATACGTACTAGGTATGGTAGGTAATCAATGATGATGAATATATGCAATATGCAACAAACTCACATGTAACCCCCACAATGATATATAATATCTTCCACCTCAATTGATAAGAACCCATCCACTACTATGCAATTTAAACCACAAACTAAAGTCAGTTTATACACTTACTCCACCAATGATCGTGGCGACATAGGACGTGGAGAGGAGTTTCGTTGGAATTGTTTGTTTCCCGAAGTGACTTTGCATCCACTATCTCCTCTATTAACAACTTTGCCATACCATCATGAATAAGATGATCATGCTTAAGTGCAAGATGGAGAAGGGTGTCACCGTTGAAATCTTTGGCTTCCCATGGCGGCAACGGATAGCAACTTGCTTCCTCTTTTATCTCCTTCATAACACCCTTCAAACTGTCAATTATGGTTTTGTCAAGACGGTATCTTGAAGTTAGCAAATAGTGAATAGGAGTGCAGCCTTTGAAGTCAGTTTGACAAAGTAGCATCATCATGGGCAACTTCTTTACAGCTTCCTTCACGAACTCCTCCATATTTGATACATAATGACATTGGAATGCTACATGAAGAATGTTGGTGCCATCTGTAAGTCGACTTTGAAATTGCTGTGGATCTCTAAGCCTCTCCAATAAATATTCCCCATTCCCCTTAGAAGCAGCTTCAAACAAATCTTTTGGCATCATTAATTCATCTTTCATCATGATGTTGGACCGTCTTATGTCCTCTTCCTGTGGACAATGAATCACTTCAATAATACATTATTTACTTATTGTTTTTCTAAATCTTTAACATTTTATTTTATTCACTTAAATAAAACTTTCATTTCACTTATTTTAACATATCAAACACTAAAACAAACGTTAAGTAAACACTGCTTACATGATATGATTTATCTTTAAATAATATATTAAATATAAAACTTAAACTTAGAAGAACTGTATGCTATCTTACTATTAATACGAGATCAGAGGTAAAACACAGACAATATGAGATAAGAATTATATCATGTTTTATAATCACTTTAAAACTTATTTAACACAAATATATTTTAATACGACATTTTATAAAAACGTCACAATTTCACAAATAATTTTCTTAAAATTAAATCGTGCAATCGCACATGAACTATTCTAGTAATAATATACTCCCTCATTTCTATATTGTTTTGTGACCTTTTATCATTTGCCGCTTCATAATGATTTGTGTATTGTGCTTTATTTCATTTTTTATACGTACTTTTATTATTTTTAATAGAGTGGACGTACCACTTTCTCTCATTTATACATTCTCTCTCCAATTTATTTTTTCTTAGTTTGGACCACTATGAAGTATTTCTTATGTTATGTTATGTGTTTCTCCGTGCATTTTTACACGGGTACACTCTAGTTTTTATAAAAAAAAATGTGAATGTTATATGGATTATAATAATTAAAATGTGAAATAAATGGTCATATTAGTTGAAGCAATTTCCAAAACTGTAACCATGTGATGACTTGATAATGATAAGTCGTGATAATAGTGTGGGTATATTTATTTTTATTTTTTGATTTTTTATAAAATTTAGGGAAGTTACCACATGTATTATAGGGGTGGTTCAAGGTAGTTTTTAATTTTTAAATGGCGTATTGGAGGGGTTAAACATGAGAGCTTCATTAAGAAATTAAAAGGCATATATTGAAAGCTACTTTTCTATTAGTAATAGGATACTAGATCAATAGCCTTGTGTGTTGCATGAATAAATAGCTTTGGTTATTAATGCAATTTTTAAATATTATCTTTATGGAAACCGTGAACCTAAAATATGATCTCATTTATCTAGGCCTTGTTTGGCAACTAGCTTTTTAGCTGGTTTTTGGCTTGTCAAAATGGTCAAACAACAAAAAAAAAAAGGTGTTTGGTAATGGCTTGTTGGCTGACTGAAAAGTCAGCTTTTCAGCCAAAAGTCAAAAGCTACTTAGAGTAGCTTCTCATGTTGGCTTTTGGCTTGTCAAAATAAAATTWCATTTTTACCCTTTGTTTATAATTAATAATTAATAATTAATGAATAATAATAAATATTTACTCATAATAATTTATACTCCATAATTGATAATTAATAATTACTAATTAATTATTAACAATTAATATTTAATATTTAATAATTAATAATCAATAATTAGCAATAAAACAATTAATCATAATAATTTATACTCCATATTGATACTTATATTAATAATATAATATAATAACTATTGATAATTAATAATTATATTTATTTAATTAATAAGGAATAAATTAATTAATTAATTAATAATTAAATTAATTAATTATAATAATTGATAATTAATCCCTGTAAACATAATTAATAATTAATAATTAATTAATTTATATTTAATATGTATATATAATAATTAATTAATCATAATTAAATAAATAATTAAATTTACTACGGAGTAATTAATAATTTAATAAAATAATTAATTGTTAATATTAATAAGTATCATTTGTAATTATAAGTGATAATTAATGTGAATAAGAAATGTATTATGGAATATATTTATTGATGCTCATTAATATATTTTGTATCTTAAAAGCTAACACCAAAAACCAAAATTTATCAAACATGTTTTCAAGCAGCCAACAGACACCAACCAGCCGAAACCAGCCAACAGCCGTTTGCCAAACAGGCCCTAATCTTGAACTTGAAAGCGGAAAAAAAGCATAAACAATGTACATAATTAGCAATGGAAGGAAAATTTTACACTGAAAAGTGACATGCTTATAAAAAAAAACATTTAAGCATACCTGTGTGTTATTAATTATAGATTAGGTTATATTCTTATAGATAGATAGATCCTAAAAATTTTATATGAAGTTAGAAGGAGAGAATCAGTGAGCGACAAATTGTTATCACCAAATCGATTTAGCTTCACTTTTATACTCTGTTTTTGATTTGTTTTTACGTTTGAGAAATTGCCGCATCAATTAAAGGAAATTAATATATTTAAAATGAAGGGATGAGATAAGTTTCGGTAGGAAAATCAATGAATGAGAGTAAATAAGTAATGTAATATTAATCATTTTAATGGTTAAAAAAATAGAGTATTTGAATAAAGAGAAATCTATAACTAATAACTAACTTACTAAAAACAAACATTCATTCATTGTCATCATATGCTCACATGTCACATTCTCAATCAAAAAAAAAAAGTTCCCCTTTAAAACTAGATTATCATTTAGTATCTTTTCTTTTTTACAAAAATATTGTTTATCTACCTAATATCTAAATCTAAATAATTATTGATTCTTCATGATTTAATGAGATTTATTTAATATTTGATTTCAAATTCTTAAATATAAATGTTTTCAATCAAAATTTAATAATTATTTTGTTAAAAAAAAATAAAAATAGATAAGATAGAGTATTTGCTTTTTTGAGAAAAATGAAAAAAAATGTGTAATTTGTTCTTTAATAAAAATAAAAACAAAATAAAATTGTGCAACACATACATCAACACGGGCGTTAAAGAGAGAATAGTGATTAGTATAAAATTTTATTTCATCACTATATTTTATTATTTATTTTTTTCTTTTTCATAAGTAATTTTTAATTCTTATCCTAACAATTTTCTAAATAATTTTATCATGTTGTCATCAAATTCTTTAATTTTTGTTATTCCTACATTTTCATTCAATACTTGTGGAAAGATTTTTGTATATATATAAAAAAAACTCGATTTTTTTCTATATAAACCGTGCATTGCACGGGAAGCTAATCTAGTGTAAAGAATAAAAGGGAACACCAAAAAAAAAAAAAAACTGGAACGGACGGAGTATAATGTAGATAAATGACATTCATTGAATTTGGTGGTTTGTTAAAATAAAGACAATTAAAGAATTTCATTTCCGATTCTTATACAATATTATAAAATTGAGCAAGTACTGAATTCTAAAATAATAAAAAAAACTACGTATATACTTGAAGAACTAAAAATAAATATGTATGTTTAATAATTACCATTTTGTTAAGGAAGGAGCTTGTGTTTGATTGAATGAGAGTAGCAGATGAATCATTTGACTGAATGAGAGTCACAGGTGAAGTCCCCTCATCATTTTGGATAGCAAAGTTAGCGTTGCACTCAATCATGGCTTTCACCATATTGTAGTCGCAATTCATTATAGCCATATGCAGAGGCGTGTTTCCATAGACATCTTGTTGATCCATCAAAGCAGAAATTGCAGGGGACTTTAGAAATTCTGTTGCCTCTGAGGAAGTTGGAAGTTTAATGTGGTGCAACACGGTTTTGCCCGTTGAATCGCATATCTTAGCACACTCTGGACAACATTTGAGTATTTCTTTAACTGCTGATATGTAGGATTTTTGTGCCGCCTTGAGCAGAGGAGTCAATCCATGATCATCCTTCAACCAACATATTGTTGGATCAACGTCTAACAACTGATTTATAAACGAGAGCGAGTCTTCTTCGAAAAGGCTTTTCGTATAGTCCAATGACGCTCCCAAGCTATTCAGTTTATTCACCATGTTTGTCATCGACCTCTTGGCATCTGCACGTACAACATTTCCACATTAAAAATGACCAAACTTTTAGAAAAATGAAACGGAGGAAGTAATTTGTTGATACTAATTCTTTGTAATTTTCATATGAGTTTTCTAATTTATAATTTAATTATAATTTGTTGTTACTAATTCTTTGTAATTTTCATGTGACACGCACGCACCTTGGTTGTTATAGGAGACCGCGAGATGGAGCGGGGTTTGTTGACGGTGGTTAGCATAGGAAGCTACTTCAGGTACAGCTCCGACCAAGTAAGACGCAACTCGAATACTCTTGCCTCCGTTGATGAGTGCCACGTGTAGCGGCGTGTTACCCTTCTTATTTTTAGACCTCAAGGGATCGGAACACGGTGCCACTGCCACATGATCGACTAGGTGCTCAGCAACTTCTGAAGTGTCTTGCTTTGCAGCCAAATGGAGAGGCGTATCCCCGTCATTGTTCGTCGCACAAATCAGCTTTCTCTGTTGAGTTTCATCGAAGCCCTGCAAAGCCGTCTTGATGAAGTCGAGATGCCCGTGTTCGGCCGCGACGTGGATGATGTTATCCCCGAGACCAGTTACCCCCATCAGATCTTCGTCGCTGTACTTGGCAACAACGGCTTCTTCATCTTTGGCACGGGCTGCTTTCAGGAACTCGAGGTCGCCTGTTGCCGCAGCCAGGTAGATCTCCTTCTTCATCCTCGGCAATGTCTACTAAAATAGAATGGGTATTATTAACATACACTAATAGCTAATTAAATATGTTTTCGTTTAATATTTTAAATTCAATTTTTTAAATTGTTAAATTAAAAGGATAATAATACGAGTAGTTAATTCCAAAGACAATAAGTAATCAAATGGTTAGTTTTCATATGTAAGCAAAAATATTAAATTATATATGCGATAAATTAAAAGAGATTATAATATATAACTATGAAAACTCGCGTACTTATAAGTGTTGTGAAGGAAAAGTCCAGCAATTCTACAATAACTGCAAGCTGATGAGGATCCAAGATAGGAGCTATGAGACGAGATAAAAGAAAGAAACAATGGATGACAAAAGAGTAATTTTCTTTATAAAAGGCAATGACCAAGACAGACAACTTTGAGTGCAAATAGAACTTCATCAGCTACTCATACGATCTTATATAATACTGGGTAATAACCAACATAACGCTAACAAATGATGTCTTGGTCTAATGGTTAACACTTAACACTAGTGTCATTGATACAATAGGTCACATAATGTTTGATATATTCCCCCCACCCCTATTGTAAATTGTACCACAATATGTAGCTAGCTCATTTGCATTAAAAAAAAATGTTTAAGTTCGTTTTTTTAGACAAAAAGAAATAGTTTGTAACCTATGTTTACTTATCAACGCTCTTAACTTATTCGAAACTGTATTGTTCAACTTATTTTCACTTATCTGCACTTAACTTATTAAAAGTTATTCTAATTRAAAACTTATTTTGTGGGGGAGTCAAACCTTAATTTTGATTTTGAATTTATCTTAACTTATTTCTTAATAGGGTTATGCTAGATGCAGGAGTTAAGGTAAACATAAGGATCTAAACTTTCAGATTTTTCACTATTCAGGACCCAAAACTTTTTTCTTCACTTTTAAGGACCTATAGTTGATTTTTCGACTAACTAACTCAACGTTAACTCAACTTTAACCAACTAGAAAAAAGTCAGAAAAATTAAACTAATTTTTTATTAAAAATAATAGAAAATTAAAGCGTAATTTAAAAGATTATTTGGATCAAAGTAAAGTACTCCATAGTTGTTTTACCATACCAAAAGATCAGCTAAATATTCAAACATAACATGGAATTAATGTCTAATTGTTTTTTGTTCACCAATCCAAAAAATAAACGAAGACAGTCCAAACTCTGTTGTAATCTTTTTGGTTGATAGTCATCAAATCATCCAAAGTAATTTGTCGCAATATGCAATTAAACTGCAACATCAATTAATCATGTCTCGATTGAGCATGATTGGAGTATCAATTGATGAATTAAATAGTAGCATCAATTTCTACTACCACTAACAACATCAATTTAAGGACACTAATTAAACATAAATATTAAGTAAACAACAACAATAACAATCTGCAATTAGTGCATGTATGTTTAGTAAATAACATGTTAAAAACTTTTCACCAAAAAAAAACGCACTTGCAATGAAATTTCTCACAAAATAAGGTTAAGAATTTTCGAAATACCAAAAACCAAAAAAAAAAATTAACTTAACAACCCATCAATTTTCCAAACAAAAAAATAAATAAAAAAATCACGGTTGCCCAAAGTAAATAGAAGAAGAGATCAATTTTCTTGAAGATGTTATTCGTTGAAAAAATTGCTTCAATACATATAACCTTGTTTAATCTTCTGTCGAATATGAAAGATGAAGAGTTAAACTTGAAAAAACCTGCAGTTCATATGGGGTCATAGAGTTTCTATTCTCTTCCGAATTAATTTGTAATACAACATGTTAATTTTTGGATTTTTGCCATTTAATTAATTTTGGTGGGTCATAATTAATAACCATGGTTAACAAAAACTACCATAAAGCAATTCTAGGTAGCAAACGGTGAAAAAAAGTAATAGGTACAAAACGGTGAAAAAGATGAAAGTTTAACTCCTAAATGCTGCCCTAAGGGCTACATATATATAAGACATAAACAAATTACTAAAAATGGTAATAAGTTGTAAATTCAAGATAAAACCATGCACGAGTACGTCGATGCATTAAATGATTAATTATTGCATATTATTATTTCTAGTTTCTTAAAATCAGCTCTTAGCACTACATATATAGTGCTAAGGGCTGATTTTACAATGGTAAATGGGGAAGATGAAAATTTTTATAGCATGAAATGAATGAGTCAAAAAAATTATAAGAAAGTAAAATAAGAAAATGTTAAGACGGGCGTGTCAATTGCTTCCCATATAGGTTGCTACATGTGAAAATTGTATCTAACGAGATTGTTTTTAAATATTTATATAGATAGATATAGATAAGGTCACTAATCAGTTTAATAATTTTAGGACTAGTGTAATTACTTGAAAACTCTTAAATTGATAAAAGACAAATTTTTTAACCCTAAAGCAAGTTAGACACTTTGTATAAAACATCCTCAAAATTTAAGCAATAAAATAAGGGGCAAATAAAGAATAAGAATTGAATACTATAGTATTATGTGTGTTTTTATTTCTAGTTTCTTATATGTTGTCCCACGTACAAATAACTTTTACATTTTTTTAAGGGGAATAATTAAAATGATATTTATTTGCTCCTAATGATCAATTGAACATTTTGTTGAAGTCAAAGCAATAGAGAGGATTGTGTAATACAACTTCTTTTTGTCTAATAATCTTGGTATTTCTAGTGTTTAAATTACAAAACACGTTGAAAAGAAAAGGCTAGAGAATTGATTGTAACATTATTCTTTTACTATTAAAGTCCATGCATGCATGGTTCTTTCATTAAGTTATTCCTATTTTTAGTTGTTAAGTTTTTGTTTATTCCTTTCCATCATCTTCTCACTTTGGTTTATTCTTTCCTAAATTGGTAAGTTATTATTGTTTATTCCTTTCATCTTCTCACTTTAGTTTATTCCTTTTTTTAATTGGCAAGTTTTTGTTTATTCCTTGCTTTCATCTTTTCTTTCTATTGACGCAAGGAATTATTCATATTTGATTTCACGTCACAACTTCAATAAAGCTTCAACTTCATATACGTGATGCACGCATGCAAAATGCTTTAATATTTGGTTATTAAAATTGATATAAATATATATTATAGTATGTTACTTCTTAGGACTTGTTTACATTAGCTTATTTTCAGTTCACTTCAGCTCAGCTCAGCTCCATTCAATTTAGTTCAATTTATTCTTAACCCAATTTCTCTCTCTCATAAAGTATTCAATTCAGTTCAGTTGATTTCATCAATTAATGTTTTGTACACTATACTTTATTCTATTTCGGTACCCTCTCCCTCAAATCTATTTTTTCCTTTTAACTTTACTTTCCCTTACTTTATTCACTTTCGCGGCCTTATTTCCCCCATTTTCACACACTCTTTCTTCAATTTATTTTAACTTTTTTGACTCCACTGGGATTATAATACATTTTCCCTAGTTTTTCTACCAAACAGTAAATGCACAATTTATTAATAATCGGATCAAATACTAATATTTTTCCGATGTGGTACTTTGGGATGAATCACTTCCCAACAAACTAAACCTCCCCTCAGGCCAAGGACCACACAATGGATCACAAGACTCGAATTGTAACACCCCAATAATTCTCCACCTTTACTTGTGAAATAATTAAACTAAAATACGGAGAATCATTGGCATGTCACCGCCACGTGTTCAAACGTTTAGGCACGTTAGGCTAAAAACAATCTTTTTGCGCGAAATCAAAGGATACTAGTTCAACCCAATTTTTCAAATCCCGGAAAAATGTAATAAAATCGATCAGACCAAGTTGGAACCTTAGGCCCTTGATTCACAACATCATAATGTAAATTCTTTTTTAAAACATCAAAAGATGCAAGCGGCAAAGTCGTTATGTGTAAAGTCCTACGTTAGTTAATCAATGTTAACACGATCGGCTTCTCATCATTCCCAACCATCAAGCTAGTCATTGCTTGATTGCAATCCAGTAAAAAAAGTCTGTCCCGCAGTATTTCCAAGAATAAGGATCATCCACAGGTCCACCAAAGGAAGAAAATGTGGACAGCACACAAAACACAAAACACACAATCAGCAAAGCTGAGTACATACAAATTACGAAATCAGAAACATAAACGGACAGCAGTCTCCCCTAAAAACCTGAAGCTACAAGTTACGACACATCTGCTTAAAAACAAGAGAAAAACCCAACTGTGTGTTCATAACCAACTTAACAATATATACATATATTACAGTTGACCTCAAACCCAACCAAAACCATCAACTAATATTACACACATGGCTCCAAAAACAATACAATCCCCAAATCCGCAACTGCTTCTGTTAACAGATTGTTACCTGCAAAATGACTCACTCGACTCCAATTAAAACTCAATACATTCATACATTTGTTAAGATATGAACAATAGACAAGGTTGTCCAAATCCAGACACACGAGGTGCCACAGTTCAATCCCAGACACACTAGGTGCCACAGTTCAATTCCAGACACACAAGGTGCCACAGTTCATCCAGACACACAAGGTGCCACAGTTCAATCCCAGACACACAAGTGCCACAGTTCAATTCCCAGACACACAAGGTGCCACAGTTCAATTCCCCCAGCCTCCCCTCGGAACGACATCAATTGTTCAATAAACCAGATGCGAACGGGGCGCGACTCCGTACCATAGTTAGATAGATCTCCAAACTAACCCTATTTTAAGATAAAATCCATTTTTCAAAATCAATGTAAAGAGACGCGTTGATCAGACGGCCTAGGAAGGAAGCGAATGAATCCAACCCCACCCCTGATTGTCAATACTCTAGACGTGCACAAATCCAGAGTTTTATTGCTTCATTCATATTTTATATTGTAATTAATTGACAAGTCATAATGATCACAATCAGGACCACAAACCACATTGCAATTCTTTAACACAAACCATTCCCTTAATTAATAAAACCTGTTGGACAAGCCAACTAACCTCGTCATTAAGACGAATACTTCCCTTTACTCGATTCACCCGCATGTCATGAAAACGTAGCAAACATAACCTCATGGAGCAATTTACTTGACTACCACTAATTCATCCTCCCGTATATTATAAAACAACCTCATTGAAGCAAGTTATTACTTGAACTCCACTTACACCATCAATAGACCAAACCAACTTATTATAGCAATAGACAATTATCAATCCTCAAATCAAACCTCATGAACAAACCAAATCCTCAATATTTCCACAGTTCCTCAATTAATCGATCCAATGCACAAATAGATGACTTATTCGTGACTCCCAACAATTCCAAGGAAACAATATACATCAAGGATACATTATACTATACGTCAAGGATTTCGCAAGTATACGTACCTTAGCCAATTGGATAAAATCATCCAATACTTCAGAAATCGACCTCTACGAGTCTCCTCCTAATTCCATTTTACCAAAAAACTCGCAATCAATACACTTGCACCGTAATTTACAGCAATATTGAGAAGCTTAACCAGCCTCGAAAAAAAACATCGAACAATGTTTATACCTCACCAAAACCCTCATTTTAATAGATGGAATAGATACTATAGTCTTAGCTTGAAAAATCATGAAAATCTAACTTTTCAATAAGAAATTTCAACACTTAATTCATCAATTAATTCTGAAAATTTCCCTTTAATGTAAAACCTTTAAAACTCCAAAAACATTGGCATTTCACATGTAAAATAATCAAGCCGTTGATTTGATTGTGAAAAAACCATTATTTTCAATATAAGCTTCAATTATTTCACAAGAATTTGAATTATTAAAACTTACATAACACAAAGTTCTAAGTTTGTTATAAATATATTATAAGTCATAAACAAGGCTTAATTCATATTAAAACATAATTAATTTCATGAAAACTGCCAAATACCCTTAAAAAACCAATTCTGAAATTTGTGTGATAAAGCCATAAAATCCAAACTTTTGATGTCAAACAATTTTTCATATACGCAAAACTAGTATTAATTAATCCTTAACCATATAAAACGTGTGAAAATCCCCAATTAAAAGCCCTAATTTTTATAATTAAACAAATCTGAAAAATTATTTATATATATATATAGATTAATAAATATAATATATATATATATATATATATATATTTCGTTTTATATTTACCCAATTGAATCAACAAAAAGTGTCCAAGCTTAATCAAAATCGAAATATGAATTAACAAGAGAAGAATAAATTTAAAAAAAAAATAAACAAGGAAGGGAGGAGTAGACCTGGCGGCTGTGGCAGGCTAGGGCTGTGGTCCACAGCGGCAACACAGGCGGGCAGCACGGCGCAGCAGTCCAGCGCTGCACCACGCTAGCAGCCGCAACACCAGATCCAAGCAGCGCAGACAACTGGAACCAACGCTTGCACAGTCGCGGCTCCTGGTCAGCGCGCTCCGTGGCTCCGGCTAGAGAGGTTGGCAGCAGGTGGCGCGGCAGTGCTCACGGACAGCGCAGCAACCCAGCCGCCCAGAAGCAGCCCTACGTCTTCCTTCCTCTCTTCCCGGCTCGTTTTCTTTTCTTTCCTCCCTTTTTTTTTTTGTTTTGAAATAAAAGAACTGAATGTTGGACTAAGTGGCGTGAGGGAAATTATTTGAAAAGGAAACTGTAACCTAGTTTTTAGATAGATATTTCAAGATTTTTTTTTTTTTGATAAACACAATTAAAATTAAGTAAAAAAAAGATAATTCATAATATTATATTCTTAAGCGGAAATGATAAAGATAAATGGAATTTTAAGTAAATCGCAATCGTTTTATTAAAATAATTGTTTTATATTTATAAGAAAATATAATATAAATATCCGAAATTACGGGGATTACAATCTACCCCCTAAAAAGAAGTTTCGTCCCCGAAACTTGTCTCAAAATCCACAATCTCTCGAGGAATTCAATTAGGAAAAAGATTTATTGCTGTAAACTACTTGTATCACTAAATATTTCTCCAGTTGCCCACACTGACACACATTTCACACACTTTCATAGTATGTGTACTAACCAAATCATGCCTACTAGGCCAAAGGTCAAGCAACTTGAAGTATATTTGACAAAAATAGCACATTAACAGGCCAAAATTGACGCAATAAGTGAGTAAAACGGTGGCAAAAGCGCGAAATTCTATGCCATTCTACCCCCCTTAAAAAGAAAAGATTATCGTCCCTAACTCACGCCAAACAAACAAAACTGCGCCCACAAAACTCAGATTACTTTTCAAGTTTCCCTTTATTGTCCATTGTCTCTTAGTAAGACAACCAACAATGACTCAAATCTCTTATTCTTCCGTATTAGTCTTGTAAACTCATATTCAAAGTTCAGTGATTATGATCTCACTCCCACTCGCTCCCATGCCTAACCTTTTTAAAAACGAACTCAGCCCCTTTCTCTTTACATGTATCGGCCACTAATATGACATTCCTTCAATTTTTTTGTACATTTATCTCCTCCAAGTCATTTGTCTCAATCACCATATTTCATAAACATATTAATCTACCCTTAAAATTCAGACTTCCATCCTCATAACTTGTAAATACACCTCCAACACCATTTCTCAATTCGTGTACTTGTTCCTTAATTATTATTCAAAAACTCCGCAATACATCAAAGTGTGCATGGCTCAAATTACAATAATACTTAACTCTTCATATCACCTTTCTATTACCTTACCTATTCTGTCGCCCATAACATACTAAGCTTTTGTTGATGCCTAAGTATAACAACCAAATCTTTCCTGTCATCGGCAAGCTAGTACGAGCGGTTGTCAACCGATCTTTAAGGTTTTGAAAGCTGACCACACATTGTACTCCACGCTATTTGTTCCCTTTTTATCACATGTTATTGTCTTGCTATTTTTGAAGAAGTCCTTAACAAAACCCCTAAGTAGTCAATTGACCCCAGAATGCATAAAAACATCGACAACAGTGCTTGCTTAGGCACAGGCACTCATTTAACCTCCTTAACCTGCAGGTCCACAGAAATAGGTTTCTAAAATGTAATGACCCAAGACACAACTTTCTCCAATCACAGCTTTACATTTGGAAAATGGCAAACGATTAAAGACTTCAAGTTGTTTCTAGAACAATCCTCAAGTTGCCCAACATGTTCACCTTATCCCATCCGAATATATCAAGATATCATCAATAAACAACCACAATTTGTTCTAAGTACTCATGAAATACTCCGTTCGGTAACTCCATAACGATTGTGTAACCCCAAACTTGATTATCCTCGAATATTTATTGGTCAACCCACAATGCATATCAATAACTCATAGTGCCCAAAACGATCTCTAAAGTTAGTTTTTGGAATGTTTTGTTAGTAACCCCATCAAACGGGATATCTTGACCTCAGGTCAACCCTAAAAATCATTCATCCTTTGTAAGTGGTCATACAAGCTTATCTATAGTCCGTTAAAATGACACTCATCTCTACAGTGTCATAGTTTAATTCCCAAATTAAGCATACACAGTCGAACACTTTCATCTCACTCTTTCCCCAGATACAAAATTGGTTTTCTCAAGGTGAGGCACTAGGCCTATTAGACTTCTTACTTAACATTCTGTAATTGACTCATTAACTCCTTAACTTCGCTGGTGCCATTCTATAGCGTGTTTGTGAAACAGTGCAGACCTCGGAAAATAACTTATGCGTAACCCAAATTCTCTCTAGTTAGCACTCCCGAAGGCTCCTCTTGAAAGGAAAACATAAATCATATCACCACTATAACATGCTCTATTCTTTTACTCTCCTTCACACTCAAGTCTTTCACACAAACAGAAATATACTGGATAACTTTAAACGATTAACGTCGTATCTCTTCACATACGAACTAGTCCCCCAATTTTTCATTTCTTAAGGACTCCGGAGTCACACTCTCTCCACTAATCTTTTTCGTACATTTCAGTAATTCACAATCTCACTAGCCATTATATCCCTAAGTAATTCAACTCCAAAGACATCCAAGTTTTGCTAAATCGAACTCAAAGAGTTAAATGGAAAAGACGGCTTTCCTCGGGTTTAAGGAAAAGCCTTCATGGAATTTATCACGAGGATAACTTCGCCCAGGGTCAATTAAACAGATAAACAACAGGCTCGAAACAGAAAAAGTTCATTTGTGACAACAGGGGTTGGAAACAAAGAATAAGTAACATCAGATCAACAAAGTTTTAGCAGGATACATAGATTCAAATGGATAGAAAGTACCGGTGAAAACTTAGAGGACTTTTCAGCTCCTCTCTCCCATTGCCTGACAGACGGGCATTCCTCTCTTCTTGTTT
>SNQN01005139.1:16346-32703 GCA_008642245.1 Bassia scoparia | reverse complement strand
TAATACCCTGAGGGGCAAATAAGATGACTAAACGCATAATTTGAAATAGTGAGGAAAGATGCTCTATTGGGAACGGTTCTCTTAACCGATTGGCTGGGATTAGAAATGCCTAACGTATCTAATAGAAATAAGAACACACAAATCTATTTATCGGACACTAAGATATACCTTCGGGTATCGCTTTCCACTCTTTAAAAGTCTTTGGAGGTGTGTCATTATATAGCAAGCGATTTTGGACAGCTAACAAAGTAGAGTAAAAATTTTTTGGAATTAACAACTCTTGGGGTGCTTTCATCAATATTATTGGATATGTATCTAGTGATCGTTTCCTCACCAATCATCAACTCGCGCACTCACATGATTAATACAGTTAGAGAGTAGAGTAATGTGTTCCTGATGGCTCATTTGGCACTTAGAAATCCCCGATTTCAACATCCCTCAACGGACTCACTTCCATACATGACTCTCAATTAGTTCCTTATTACCTTGTTATGATTTTGGCAATTGAAACAATAGGCTTCTAAGATACAATTATGGCTAGTGGATCTTTCTGTGATACAACCACTCGATGGAAGTCACGATCTTTGGAATTGAGAGACAATCCTATTCATCAACAAAAAGATCACTCTACGTTGAATTGCGGTTCTATCAGGCACACAAGGATGAACATACATAACGATGCTGCTCGCGGAAGGGCAAGGGCACTATTTGACCATAAATAATCACAACCATTAATAGTAGACAAATATTAATCCCACAAACTACTTCTATTGTACGGCGAACGGGCGCGCTGAGCTCTTTATCCGAATCAACCTCAATCTAAAAGGAGTAGATAACTGATTGCATATTCAAATCACACCACCCAATTACATTTGTGGGAGTACAAAACAAACCTGCCTCTTTTCTCGGCAAGGAATATCTAGTTGCTTTGTCGATAAAATCCTTATACTACAAAACTAATAAGAAAGAGCATCACTAGACAGCTTTTCGCAAATAAGAGACGGTCTATGGAAATAAGATTTGTCGAAGATTATTCGCAATAATCATACTACCTGATCGATAAGTACCTTCCTTAGGGCACATGAATCTAGAAATGAATTTTGTGACCAGTTAATGTCTGAAACCTCCAACCATGAACAGCACAGCAGTTGATAATGTTGTCAAGAGATTTTAGCCCTTGGCTCTTCTGCACTAAGAATGTTAATTTATATTTTTTGAAAAGTCACCAGAGTGAATGCGAGTTGTGACGGAATTAACATTATGTATCACACAACCAAACAGACCAAAAAGGATATTTCCGCCTACCTCCAGTTTTTGAGGGGGATTTTTAAAGTCCTTAATTTGCAGTCAAACCTAGGTTGCGTTATTTTCAGAGACGAACTCAAACATCGCGTGGGTATTAGACTTGCATATTCCTGTTACTCCACAGGTTATTCAATTGTACATTGACAGCGATGGTCACGAATCGAGTTATAATAAATTATCCCTATACGTCAGCGAGTCAAGCTTCACTGCACTCAAACTTACTTTTATTCTATATAAAAATACTCATGGAGAAAGTGAATGAACTTAAGAACTCCGAAATCTATATTTCATCTCTCCGGTGTCAATAGCATAGTATAAAAATTAAACCCATCATGGATGGCAAAGAGACCACTGGGACTACACTTAAAATTCATGAATACCAAAGTTAGTCCAATATTTATCTTAGGTATTGATTAACAAGAGAGCAGAAACTGCACTGATAGCACTTAAGCGGCAGCAACCATATGGAAACAACCTCGATGAATAACCAGATTTACACAATTAGTGCCTCAAGTTTGCAGAGGCATAGGCTTGTCATCAACTATAGCCAAACAGAAGGAGGAAGAATTCAAAATAACTGTCTATTCGTAACATGGACCTAAATGCGGTAGAATCACCACTTCACTCTCATCAGCAATTTTACACGATGAATAATGTCTAGAACACTAATTAGACGGTTTCTCTTACAATCTCAGGCAGGCATTCTGCAAGCAATCAAGGCAATTCCTAGCGAGCAAGGAGTAGTACTGCTCAACTACTAAGTAATGGGAGACTAAAAAGGCGTGAAAAGAAACGAAAAGCCACTTTAAAATAATTCAGAAATCAAATCAAGGCGGCAGGGTCACCCACGTTCTCCTGCCTACATCATCAAACGTTACAAAATTCGGGAATCAAGATTATCTAGCTGTGACCGTCAAATAGAGATTTTGAGGTTAAATGATAGTGAAGTAGTTTAAAGACAAGACTCAAAGAGTCCACCTTTATGTAGAAAGGAAATTCATAGTCGTTTAAATTTCAGACAAAAATCAACCCACACAATGTATTTTCAACACGACAACCATGTAGCTAATATTATTCGTGTAATATTATACAACTACGGTGAACTCGCCAAACGCAAAAAGCAATTCAGTAGATAATATCAAAAAGACATAGGCCGATAATTCTCTCATGACTGTCTATAAATGTCCTCGCTATTCAATCTTTACTAATTTTGATCTGATTTACATAAAATATTTGAACTAAGTGGTTGAGATTGGGTCGCTTTTTTCCTGAGAGCATAATTCATATTGACTTTCAATTCAAAAGTATAAGCTCTTATTAGCTAAGTTACACGGGAGTAATAAAACATTGGTTTTGAGTAAAACCCATTATTTCATGATCCTAGCTTCAAAATATTGTTTAAAGTCTGAAAATCATCCAAACTTGCAAAAGAGAAGGTAAGCTTGTATACATATATAATAGTTCATAAACAAGTTTATTTATACTAAAACATGATTAAAACCCATTAAAATTCGAAATTCACTTGTAATCAAATCTAAAATTTTGTTTCAAATCTTAAAATTCAACTTTCAATTTCATAAAATTTTATATATATAAAAAATATTAAAGTATTAATCACTTCTTAACCCTTAAAACATGAAAATCTCCAATTAAAAGCCCTAATTTCATAATCAAACAAAAATGTTTTTTTGTTTTAATTGAAATTAACAACACAACTCATAATGTTAACAATTCATAGAGAATCGTACTCAAAACATTAGTATAACAATTTGATTATAAAACTTCAAGATTCAAACAAATTAGAAACATGTATTAACCGAGAGGAAAAAGAACAAAACAAGAAGGAAGGATGGGAGAGAGCACCGGCTGGGCTGTGGCTTCGGTGGGTGGCGACGGTAGCAAGGAAGCGCCGGCGGCAGGAGGCGCACGTGGCAACAGGGGCAGCGAACAACCAACAGGCAGCACAGGCAACAACAGCACGCTCCACGATCGTCTTCTCTCTCTCTCTCTCTCTCTCTCTCTCTCTCGTTCTCCTCTTTTTTTTTGAAAACCAAAAGTGGCGTGCAAGTGTGTTTGGGACAAAATAAAAACCCTTTAGTGATTTGGGTTTTTAGCTAGATAAATTTAAAATATCTTATTTATTTTATTTAATTTATTTTGGATAAAAGAAGATAGGTTTCTATCACGAAAATATACTTTGAGCGAAAATAGTCGAGTTTAAATAAAACGTATCGTTTTTATAAAATAACCGTAATATATTTAAGAGAAAATATAATTATAAATATTTGAAAATTATGGGGATTACATAAGTACTATCTTCGAACCCCTCAAAACACACATTTCCCCACCTGAACTTGAGATAGTGAAACCCTCCTTGTCAAGAGTATCAAGCTAAGAGATATCTAATTCTTTTAAATTGAGGAACATGCCTAACATTCACCAAAACACGTACTTTCCCTCCTGTGGTCCAAAGTCTAATGGAACCTTTACCCACAATCTTACACGCGACATTATTACCCTTGATAACATCACCACCATCGAAGGACTCATAAGTATTAAACCATTCACAATTAGGACACATATGAAAAGTACACCTAAAATCCAACACCCAACGATCCAAAGACTGACTCGCACCACTAACAGTTAATGCCAAATCTTCCTCCGAATCATATTGTGAACACTATTGTGCAATGTTAGCATTGGAACTATTCCTGGGATTTTTWAGAACATYTATCTTTCCAATTACCGGGTTCTTTACAATAGTGGCATATATTCTTAGTTTTATTAACCCTACCCTTCGAATTTTTCTTCTTCTYAGAGTTAAAACTATTTTCACTAGCCGAATTACTAACAATTAATCCGACCTCTCAATCTATACCACTYTCAAACGTCACCGCCTTATGGCGCAACTCTCTAGTATAAAGTGCAGATTTCACTTCTTCTAGAGTCACAATTTCTTTTCCAACCACAAACGACTCAACAAAATTCTCATAAGACGYAGGTAAAGAAACCAACAAAATCAAAGCAACATCCYCATCTTCAATCATAACATCTAAATTACGCAAATCAAGTAAAATAGTACTCCCTCCATATCGGAAAAATCGCAACACTTATATTAAGTTGTGTTAACTTCCTAAATAAGACTAATGATATTTAATGTGTAAGCATGTGATGTATTAGATAGGTTACTTTTGTTTTTGAGGGAAACTATGTGATGACAAATAATTTTTGTACTAGTAGTGTCCCAACAATTATTGTACCATGTGGTTAAATGACTGGAGGAAATTAGTATGAAAATATTACCAAAAATAGAACAGTACATGTTGCATTTTTATTGTTACAACATTTTTAGAAAGTGTTGCAATTTTTGCAATACGGAGGGAGTTAATTAATAATATGATCCCTCAAGCGTATTGACTTGCATTCGCAGAGAAACAATCGTTGTTTCAAGAACATCTTGTTAGTGAGAGACTTGTCATGTAAAGTCTCTCAAATTTTGACCAAACCAAAGCCGATCCTCATCAGACACTATCTATATCACATCATCTGCAAACACAAAATATGGTGGAGTGACCTTCTTCTCCATCGCTCTCTAATCCGCTGCGCTCAAGCCCATTTCAAGCAAATCCTTTTTCTTTTTAGTCAAAGTTCCAAATACCATGTTGCTTCACAAAGCTCGAATCTTAGATCTCATAGGCAAACGAATCCTACCGTAATTTCCAATTTCATGGTTTAGTGTTCATCTTCCTCATAATCGTAAATCCTGCTCTGATCTACTTGTTGGGTCGTTTGTCTGCTTGGCCAGCCACGCATCATAGATTTGTTTTTGGGCAATCTCGAAGGCCTCATACTAGTGTGGTGAATTAACCATAATAGAGCTCTTCAACTCCCTATTTTCTTCATATTGATTTGGATTGTTATTCCTCAACAAACGAAGTGCTGTTGGGGGTCGGCCGAGTTTGAATGGGATGGTTCCAGATCGGGCATGTTCGATCAGACCGTTTGGGGTTGGTTCGGACGAGTTGGTTTTTGGACCGATTTAGACCTGCGTCGATATCTTTGATTTTCGGATAAATTTTGGACGTCTATTTTGATCAGCAGATCTTAATTTGGGACAGCTTTGGTCATCACAATCATAGGAAATATGAGAAAATCCCTGTTCACTTGCACACCACGCGTACTCCAAAGGAATCGTCAGTCTTTCCAACAAACATACATCAGATTACCCCTTCCAAGTTTCCATAAAAAATGTGTGTAATATTAAAACCATTCAGATAATATTTAAACAAAAAAAAAAAAACCAATAATACAATTTAGAAATTCAGAACATTACCTAATAATCGCTGACTTCTCACCAAACAGCAACTCTACTTGGTTTCTCATTCATCATACGTTTTTTCCATTTTCTTCACCTCAATTTTCCATAACATGCTAATTACTCCAATTTCCGATTGTTTGGTCTAACACTAGGTTTACGATTTGTCAGTTTGATCCATTAAGGGTTTTTTTTTATATTAATTTGCAATTCTTGATTTTTCCATGGAATTACCAGCCGTTACTCTACTGGATAACGATAATTGGGGGCACCAATTCGAGTGGAGTTGGCTTTGATTTATATATTGATGATCAATTGCTTCTGGAATCTCGAGTATTCTGGTAATAGATAATAATAATAATAATATAATAAATATATAATAATATCAGCAGCAGCCAGCAAAAGGATCAATCATTGAAGAGATGTCCGCAGATGGGGTGTTGAGAACTTGAATCATGGAGGCGAAAGCGGTCGTCTGATCGGGTAGGAAGCGGGACCAAGGATGTGTGTGTAGATTTTGGCGGGAAGAGTGCGTGTGCTTCCTGAAATGGATGCGAAGTGATGGACGGAGGAGGGGAGGAGTGGGCGGGAGAAAACGACGAGATGGGGGACCCGGGCGTGGCAAAATGTCAGGTGCCCGGGTGTGAGGTGGATATTCGGGAACTTAAAGGGTACCATCGGAGACACCGTGTTTGTTTGGTGTGTGCCAATGCCACTTCCGTTGTTATTGGTGCTGATAGCAAAAGATATTGTCAGCAATGTGGCAAGTATGTTTGATTGGTTTTCTTGGTTTTCATTTTAGCTTGTTTAAAAACTAATTTGYTTTCTGAWGTTGCTGCATTTGGAAACTCAATTCACTTGCTGCTTGAATTATTTTATGACTTTGAAGTTGTAATTTATGCAATTTGTGACTCGAATTTATGTTACTCAATTTGTTCCTGGGATGCAATCTTAGGGTTGCTGCTTCTGAGTGCACGTATAATTTGTAGTTTTTGTATCACCAGTGACTCTATGTTTCTGCTGCTGAGTGCATGTGTTAAATTAGCAGCACCACAATCGTTTGCTTTATGCATGGGTGTGATTTGTTAGTAGAATTGTTCAGGTAGACCAAATGTCAAATTCGATTACTATGAACAAAAGAAGTTGTCTTATGTAATCAGTCCTTGTTTACATTGTGGTGCAAGTTGATACTTCTTTTAACCCTAAAGGGGGATAATCAATCTACTCAAATTTTGTACATAGGAGTCTGGAGTCTGGAGTCACGGACTCAGGGCTAGTGTATAAATTAAGAACACTATGTGCTATTGACATTGCTTAATGAGTATCTGCTTCATGTCTGCTCTTATATACAAGTTTTAAAGATAAACGTCCACAGGCTTAGCCGGGGCACAGGGTTATTAACAATTTAACTGTTTAAGGGGAAGAGCCTGGGTGTCACGGTCCTAGCGTTTTGACGCTGGAGCGTGCGGCACGCTTTAGCCTTTGGAGGCGAAAACGTAAGCCTTCTTGCGGAAATGGGGTCTCACGAGCACACAGCAACGTGAGACGATTCTCTTTTAAAATGGGCGTCCGGGCGCTTGGGACGGCCGACTACGTCAAAGCGGGCCCAAGCGGGATCCGGACTCGTGAATCTGTATCTGAGTTTGGGACTTTGGGATTGGAATGCTAAAAATGTAATGCAAGCACAATATCTAAAAAGGCATTAAGGCATTAAATCATTAGTATGGGTAGGAGGAATGCTTGTGTGAAATATTCTTCTCATATATCACTTTCCCCCTAAAGAGGTTAAATTAAATGAATACATTTGCCCCTAGGAGACACCCACAGAGGACTTAGATCGTACTGCATCTAAAGACTTAATTCTAAGGCACTTGTGGGGGCGACGCGCAGGAAGCGCCCACAAGGCATGACTCTTGACTTAGGAAAATACATGAAAAAGGGTAGGATCCTAACATCCTCCCCCACTTAAGTTGTCGACGACCTCGTTGACTTACAAACATTACAAAAGGAAAAGGAAAAATCTCCTATCCTAAACTTGGTTTCTTTTGTTGCGCCGTTGTCTTCAAGGCTAGATCTGCTTTTGGAGTCTTCTTTCTTCTGCAGGCTTTTGCGCCTTTGGTGAGGGTGCTTCATTATTCTTCTTTTGTTGCGGGCGAGCTGCTTTGTCGTTGCCGCGAGTCTGTTTCTTTTTCTTCCATGATGTCTGAGTTTCATGGGTCTTCTTTTGGCTAGGCTTCACCATCTGCATTGCTGAGAGTTGACGCCTTTTGAGGAATTCTTTTGCCGGTGTCCCTGATGTTGGAACACGGCAGTTTGGGCCTCCACGAGCATGTAATCCATATCAGGTACCACCCATGTTCGGCATCTTCTAAAGAAGTCCATTCCTAGGACCACGTCGAAATCATCATTGTCGGCGACAGTGAAGTCCAACTTTCCCTGCCATCCGTTCACCGTTGCGGGCACTTGTTTGGCGATACCCATAATTGGTTTCTCTTTGGAGTTGACGGCCTTCAGGTTTCCCCCATCTTTGGTGATCGTCAATCCAAGTCGCTTTGCTTCTTTAGTGTTCATAAAATTGTGCGACGCACCCGTGTCCACGAGGGCGCGCGCCTTACGCCCAGCCAAGTGAATGTCAGCATACAACAACTTGGTGGTGTTCTCATCTTCTGATTGTCCTTTTTCTTTCCCCATTGCGCGTACATCATGTACACAGCTCCACATCGAGCGGGTTCTTTGTCTTCGTTAGATTCTTCTTCTTCTTCCTCAACCTCGTCCTCCTTGTCAGACTCCTCTTCTAGAGTCATGGCCGAGCAACGTTGTTGAAGTTTGTCAATCTCGCCTTTGTGTTTGTATTCCCACCATTTGTGCGGCCCTCTGCAAACTAGGCAGCTCAATTTGCTTCTATCAAAGGATGATCCTTTTGGAGTCCATGATGAACCCGATTTACTTTGTGATGGTTGAGATGACCCTGATTTGTTGAAGTCGCCTCCCCCACTTTTGCTTCGGTTTGAACCTGTTGAGTTTGAGGACACACGCGAGCCGCTCGCAGCGCTCCTTGGAGTGCCTGGAGTGGGGCTTGAGGGGCGTGTTGTAGAGTCTTTCTTTTTTGAGTTTTTCTCCTTTCCAAAGGAGTAATCAACGAGTCTCTCCGCTGCGCTCACAGCCGCCGAGAGAGTAGTGAGCTTTTGCCGCATCAATTCTCTTTGGGCCCATTCTTTCAACCCGTAGATGAATTTGAAGAGACGATCTTGTTCGCTCATGTCTTGGATGTCGAGCATACATGCGGAGAACTCACGCACGTAGTCTCGAATGGAGCCCGTTTGCTTAATTTCCTGCAACTTTCTTCGGGCAATGAATTCAGTGTTTTCTGGGAGGAACTGGCTCGTGAATTCCTTCTTGAACTCGTCCCATGTATCAATTTTCAACTTTTCGGCCTCAATCTCGGCGTGCTTGGTGCGCCACCAGAGCTTGGCATCATCAGTAAGATGCATGACCACTGTGTCCACCTTCAAGGATTCGTCGAGCTGACTAACCTTGAAGAACTGTTCCATGTCGAACAAGAAGTTTTGCACTTCTTTGGCATCGCGGGCGCCGCTGTAGTCCTTCGGCTTGGGCGCTTTGATCTTGGGCGCACCAACGCCTTGGGATGCTTTCCCTACAGCGCGCTTCATCTCATCACATTTTTCCAACGCTTCATCGGCTTGGTTGCAGACGAGCGTCTTTCTCCGATTTCAGTACCTGGACCATAGTTTCCAGGCTTTCAATCATCTTGGCTTGCTCGATGACAATGTGTTCGAGCCGAGCCCATTCTTCGGACTTTCCTTCGAGCCACGCAATCCTTTCTTCCATCGTTTCACGACTTATTTTTCCTTTTTCGGGACTTCAGGTGCTATTTCGAACCTGGCTCTGATACCAACTGTCACGATCCTAGCGTTTTGACGCTGGAGCGTGTGGCGCGCTCTAGCCTTTGGAGGCGAAAACATAAGCCTTCTTGCGGAAATGGGGCCTCACGAGCACACAGCAACATGAGGCGATTCTCTTTTAAAATGGGCGTCCGGGCGCTTGGGACGGCCGACTACGTCAAAGCGGGCCCAAGCGGGATCCGGACTCGGGAATCTGTATCTGAGTTTGGGACTTTGGGATTGGAATGCTAAAAATGTAATGCAAGCACAATATCTATAAAGGCATTAAGGCATTAAATCATTAGCATGGGTAGGAGGAATGCTTGTGTGAAATATTCTTCTCATATATCACCTTCCCCCTAAAGAGGTTAAATTAAATGAATACATTTGCCCCTAGGAGACACCCACAGAGGACTTAGACCGTACTGCATCTAAAGACTTAATTCTAAGGCACTTGTGGGGGCAACGCGCAGGAAGCGCCCACAAGGCATGACTCAAAAAAGGGTAGGATCCTAACACTGGGCACAGGGCTATTTGCTGTTGACATACTTTTGTTTATTGTTATTCAAGGCCTCAAGGGGTTGTCCAATACTAATAAGGACTTGGAACTAAGCAGACACTTTAGTTGAAAGTTTCATATTGAGTGTGACGAAATAGAGTACTTGGAATTTTAAGGTTGGGAATCATAAAAAAACATTTAACTTTGGGCTCAGCCAATTATTACTTGGTTTCATTTATTTGGATAATTCAAGATAATGTGTATGTTGTAATGTTGTTTACAGTACCAATTACGGTGGTGACTTAAATAAAGTGCCTTGAAAGTTGCATTTGGCGTTATTCTCTTGAATCTTTAGGTTCATGAAGACTTTCTGTGTTACTAATTTTCAGTAATTGCTTGTTGCCAATTTGTCTTAAATCCTACTTTGTATGACAGTTTTAGGCATGTTGCATGTCGGGTATGGGATACGCGGCAAGTACAGGTTACGACACACCAATTCGTTGTTGGGTATGGGGTGACTTGTGTCTGGTTTCTTTTAAAGAACATATGAGTGCGTGCACCAGCCGTTTTGGGGGACCTGGGCCATTTTATGTTAAAACTCATGCACACACCATTATTATGGCCCATTTAAGGGGAAGCTGATCCAAAACAAAAGAAAAAACCTCTAACTGCAAGCAGTTAGGCCATTCATGTTACTCACGCTGGTTGGTCGCAGCTTCTGCCAGTTGTTTGCATCTATCGCTGGTGCTCGCGACTTCTGCTTGTTGTTCCTGGCTGCTGCTGGTTGTTCCAATTGTGCGTGGCTGCTATCTGCTACTCATCCTCTTCTCTGAGCTTTGAGAATATAATGAGAATGAATTTTTTCTGACATGATGCAATGAAAATGCATGTAGTAAGCATATATTGATGTTCTTATGGTCTGGATGGTCAACTATATGCTTCAAGGCAGGGGGGTTTACTTGGAGAGTGGGATTTTAAGTTAGGAATCTTTGGCTTGTCAAATGAGTCAAATATATGCTTTTAGATGTAATGAAATTTTTGTTGGATTATTAATGAATTATTTCATTAAAATAGTAATGAGTTTATGTGTTCGTAGTTAATTTAGTTACTAATTTCTGAATTAACAGTGAATTGGTAATGAGTTTTTACTCTAAGATATATACTTCCTTCGTTTTTTTTTTTAAATTAGATGTTACACTTCCTTTTTTTTGGTGAATGGTTTCTCTCTATCTCTCCAATCACACTGGCCCTAATTTTTTAAATTTCTCTCTACTGCACTTAGTGTCTTCTACCCTTAAATTGCATTGAAGTCCACAATAAAAAGAGTGTAACATCTAATAACACACGTAGGAAGTATTTGAGTAAAAACTAAAACGGCAACATATATTTCTCAAAGTTTTATTCCACTTTTTAAAAAAATATTTTTAACTATGCCTCTTTGCTGTACCGGGTATGCTAGAAAAAATAATTGGTTTATGCCTGTATTTTCGTACCCAAAACACCTTCGTACTTGTATTGGTGCAACCTAGCTTGTAACCATGTCAAAATAGTTCTTTTCTTTTTTGTACTTGTTGACAAGAATTTCTCTAAGTAATAAAATCATATATATGTCATACATGTCATGTCCATCAATCTTTCTATTGGTTTTCTGCAGTAMTTGATAGGGGCAAATTTGTAGGTACGACGGTACAATAGAAAATGTGATAGTCTTTGAATCACCATGTATGCTTATCAACGTGGAATAGGAGCTATATCTTGGAATATATGTCAATTCTACTGTTGTTATTACTAATAAATATGGATCATCTCACCTTGGTAGATTGTGAAATTGATAAGTCTTCTGTTCCACCTTGGTCTATTTCAAAATCTGATTGTGTGAACATTTACTAATAMTGTTGAGCATTTAAYGGAGCTTCAAGGATCTGCTGATTCTATATTGTTAAGAGGATTTATTTTGGAATAGTGAGAGCTTAGAGGMAAATCTGTTGAACATTGGGTAGTCAATTTTTCTTGAATAAGTTTCCYAAGTGTCAGTAAATTTTGAGAGTATTACTTTTATGCTCAAYGTCTTCGTTGGTGCWWTTTGGCAGGTTTCATGTATTGTCCGATTTTGATGAAGGCAAACGTAGTTGTAGACGTAAACTAGAGCGACATAATAATAGGCGACGAAGGAAGTCTGCTGATTCCAGAGGAGCTGTTGAAAAAGAAAATCAGGGTGATTTGCAGACAGAAGATGGTTTTTCTGATGGTGAGGCAGGGAAAGGTATGGTCAAGAAACACTTATAATCATTGGTTTTTTTGGGTTTATATAAAGTATGCTTTTGTGCAGCCCTATTTAGTCATCATCATCATCCTTATTGAAATGAATGCCAATTGTAATTTGTTTAGTTCTAAAACAAAAGTATTTTGTAAAAATTTTATAGTACCAATGCCAATTTTTCCTTTTCCCTTTCTTCTCTTCTCAGAATTCCACTCTGACCTGACTTAGTCTATAACTCTCAATGCTCTAGAGAAGTGCATGAAAATACAGATATTTGCAAACTTGGATGAGCGATTCCTAGTTTCTTTCATTTTGTCATTAAGTGGACTCTTCTTTAATCCACCTACTTAAACAAAAGGAAATGGTGGATGAAGGGTCTTGTTTGTTATGCTCATGTTTGTCTAAAAAGAATTAGAAAATGAACCATATATTCWTCATATGTTGAAGCTTTTCATTCGTTTTTTGAAGAAAGCCTTTTATTCATAATTTCATGTGGATATTATCTCTATTACACAAGTGAAGGGGTACGTAGAAGGTGGTTCCACTCCAAAAGTCTGATATACACTTAATGATTTTAAATTACAAATTAAAAAAAAGAAACATCTTACCTTGTAAATTGTCATAAATACTGAATAAGTGAAACATTAGAATGATTGCAATTGAATTTCATGTATATTTAATTAAGGAAAATAAAAAATTGTTTATTCATATTTTTTTTTCCACGAAATGTTGAATATGAACTGAAAATATGCATAATAAACTCTAATTATATTAAATTGACCGACATCATCAAAAGAAAATTTTAAAATCTGAATTTCGCGCATCAATATCTGTATTATCACTATATTTATTACTTAATCAAATTGATTATTTTTAATTTCTATTATACAAGTCAAATTTACTAATACACAATGATTGAATCTAATATAAAATTCAACCCACGACATTTGATTAAGAAAAGCATAGAAAAATACATAGAAAATTGTCTATTCGAACCATTTCAATTTTATTTTTTTAATAATTGAGAAAATAACTTTTAATACGACATGCACGCCATACGTGTAAATATTCTAGTATATTTATTTCAAAGCTATTGTTCACATGGCAAAAAATTGTGTAGTATTTTAATTATAGTAATGTGATAAATGTATGGTGAACATGCTTATTTTACGAAAGTTCTTACTCGTAGAGTAATCTCTTGACATGACAGAAAATACATGGTCAAGCAGCCAAAATAGCTGAGAAGGAGAATTCTAAGGAGATGAAATTTGTCAAACCTTGCTCTGCATTAAGAATTCAGAACATTGAAAGTGATGTATGTTGAATTTTCCCAAGTGGATAAAGTAATAGATAATTCAGAGCGAGATCAGTCTCCACCTCTCCGACGTTAAGATGCTTATTCGTCTGTTGGTAGGTGTTGTCATTATAGGCTTATTTACTCGCTTTAACTGTTTGAATTCTTAGTATTAATAGTTTACTGTGTAGTGCCCTACAGGTCGTATCTCATTTAAACTTTATGACTGGAATCCTGCAGAATTCCCCTCGTCGGCTCGGCATCACAGTATTTTAATCAAATCATATTTTCCAGTTTAGTATAACAATTGCTTGTTTTTTGATATAAATTACTTCTATGGGTATGTAGCTGCTTGGCAAAAATTGCAGAATTCCAGTGGTTGTCCAGCATGCCTGTGTGAATTGGAAGGGGTAATTCTCCTGGTCCACAATATTGACTGTATTTGTTTCAATGCCACAGCATATGTGGGTTAAGGTAATTTGTAATGATTTACAGCTAGGTGAATTCTAATTAATACAGATTACTGAATAGTAGTTGCATATTACATGGTTGCAATATTACTGCAAAGCTCCGAAAGGTACATTGGATAATGGGTTTGAAAATAAATTAAAATTTAGATGTAAACATTAATCATATGAATGAATTAATTCATTTACTTCGATGGCTAGTTCTTAAAATGTTGATGATTTTTTTAAAAAAATTAAAAATGCTAATGATTAGCTGGAAAAAAGTATATTGATAATTTATATGTAGGTTGAGTAATGGCTAAGAACACTTTGTTGAAAAGCGCCCATGACTACTTGGCAAGTCAATAAGTCATGGATTGATCAGGCTGGTAATGGCTCTTAGATATATTCTTCAAAATCTTTGTAACCACAAATTAAAGGTTGATATACTTCTATTCTGTTCAAAAATGCAACATTAGGACGTAACAGCAGGCTGTCGACCAAAACTCTCTTGAGCCTTATTGTTGTTAGTTATGTCCCGTCCAAAAGTTGGTATATCCATCTATTTCTTAGCATTCTTAGGCTTGAAATAATTATAATTTTTATTACAAAGTGAATTCTATTTTTAAATAATTTTAAGCTTCAGCTATCTTTTTGATCTGCCTTGGTAATATGACTTTTCTTTTGTAATTCTAAGTGTCTGTCTAATTCAAATCTTATCATATCATTCATTATTAATCATCTATTCAGACAACTTTTACTCTCTCTTTTGCAGCTGTTTGAAGACCCTGTTTTATGTACAAAGCTCTGTGGACTTGGAGGAATGCTCTGCAGGGGTGCTGCATTGTTACTTGAACGATAGCAGTTTTCGTGTTATGAGAGGTAAGAAGATGTTTTGTTTCAGGCTTTACTTATTAATGTTCCATACTTTTTTTTTTTCCAACTTTTGTCAGTGAGTCTTTAGCTGCTCACTTTGTGTATTATTGTGCACATTGGGGTAGAGGAGTTTATTTTATTCCCTCAAACGTAAAACTTTGCACACTTTTATATTGGTGTGTAACAAAAACTTGGAACAATTGCACAACTTTCCTCATTTGGTAAATTATTGATGGAAAATTACCATATTTTGGGACCACTTTTGCTAATAGTTTTGTCTTTTTTGCCATATTATTTCTCTCCTTTATTTTTGGGACCCTTCACTTAATATTACCTAACTACTATTAGCTATTTTGCATTGAGAAGATGGCTAATACGACTGTTGCATTTATTCTGTTAAGGAGGAAGTATATGCTTTTATAAAAGGATTCAAGCTCCACTTTTTATTTGGTTTAAGTTACATGTCACTATCATTGATAGGTGAAGAAGTTTCCTTTTGTTCCTTAAGCAATTCTTTATATATTGCGATTCCAAGTAGTTGGATTGATTAGTTTGAAATAATAGGTTTCCATATTTTTTCGGGCATACTGCTGTATATTCTCACTTGTTGTAAATACTATTTGTGGAAATAGAATAAAATAAAGAAATGTTTTTCAACAAAAATGAAAAAAAAGATAAAGGGTAAAAGAAGATTTAAAGAAAATAGGTAATTTCTGTGTTCAAAAATATAGGGAGAAACCAAAATCATAAAAGATTAGGAAATCTTAAAGAACCTTTTTAATAAAAATTGCAAATTTAATTCAATCATTATTTGGAGATATTTTAAGTTTTTTTTAAAAAAATTGTGAAGGTGCCAAGTGTACGAAATTATAAGTGAAAACCAAGTTTTAAATATATAGATAAGATTGTAAAATCATTATGGGTATAGGTGCCTGTAAGCACCTCAAAATAATAGTGGAAATTAAAGCCTTATGGCTGGGAGGCTAAGGAATCTCTTGATGATCTTGTGTTAATTGAGGTTTTTAGCATGTCTAAAAGGTATATTACTCAACCATGATAAGCTTCAATCCGTTAGTCATATTGTTGTTTGTTGACTTTGTCATGTCGTACTAAATCTTGTTGGGATAATGGGAAATTAATTTTCTAAATTATGGGGGTACCTGTCCTTCATTTTTGTAATGGAAGCTCGTGTGAATATTTCAATTTTCAACCATATACAATCTTGTGTGCAGATGGAGCGTCAGTGATGAAAGTCAAGGTTGCTGTTCGGGCTCCAAAACTCCATTATGTCTATCCACCATGTTTTGAGGCGGGCAAACCAATGGATCTCATTGCTTGTGGAAGCAATCTGTTACAGCCCAAATTTCGGTATGGCTGAATATTGGATGCACTTTATTATCAACATAATACAGTTTGCGTGTGTTGTTGTTGTTGTGCGTGTGTGTTTAAGAGGGAGGGAG
>SNQN01005139.1:0-16321 GCA_008642245.1 Bassia scoparia | reverse complement strand
GGATATTCTCCTGGTTGCACAATATTGACTGTATTTGTTCAATGCCACAGCATATTGGGTTAAGGTAGTTTGTAATGATTACAGCATAGGTGATTCTAATTAATACAGATTACGGAATAGTAGTTGCAATATTACATGGTTGCAATATTACTGCAAAGCTCCGAAAGGTACATTGATATGATATGGTTTGAAAATAAATTAAAATTTTAGATGTAAACATGTAATCATATGAATGAACTTTAATTCATTTACTTCGATGGCTAGTTCTTAAAATGTTGATGATTTTTTTTAAAAAAATTAAAAATGCTAATGATTAGCTGGAAAAAAGTATTATTGATAATTTATATGTAGGTTGAGTAATGGCTAAACACTTTGTTGAAAAAGCGCCATGACTACTTGGCAAGTCAATAAGTCATGGATTGATAGGCTGGTAATGGCTCTTAGATATATTCTTCAAATCTTTGTAACCACAAAATTAAAGGTCTGATATACTTCTATTTCTGTTCAAAATGCAACATTAGGACGTAACGCAGGCTGTCGACCAAAACTCTCTTGAGCATTATTGTTGTCTAGTTATGTCCCGTCCAAAGTGTTGGGTATATCCATCTATTTCTTGCATTCTTAGGCTTGAATAATTTATAATTTTTATTACAAAGTGAATTCTATTTTAAATAATTTTTAAGCTTCAGCTATCTTTTTGATCTGCCTTGGCTAATATGACTTTTCTTTTGTAATTCTAAGTTGTCTGTCTAATTCAAATCTTATCATATCATATCATTATTAATCATCTATTCAGACAACTTTTACTCTCTCTTTTGCAGCTGTTTGAAGACCCTGTTTTCTATGTACAAAGCTCTGTTGGACTTGGAGGAATGCTGTCTGGCGGGTGCTGCATTGGGTTTACTTGAACGATAGCAGTTTTCGTGTTATGAGAAGGTAAGAAGATGTTTTGTTTCAGGCTTTACTTATTTAATGTTCCATACTTTTTTTTTTTCCAACTTTTGTCAGTGAGGTCTTTAGCTGCTCACTTTGTGTATTTATGTTGGCACATTGGGGGTAGAAGAGTTTTATTTTTATCCCCCAAATATAAACTTTGCACACTTTTTATATTGGGTGTAACAAAAACTTGGAACAATTGCACAACTTTCCTCATTTGGTAAATTATTGATGGAAATTCCATATTTTGGCCACTTTTGCTAATAGTTTTGTCTTTTTTGCCATATTATTTCTTCTTTATTTTGCTCACTTAATTATTACTAATACTATTACTTTTTGCATGAGAAGAGTGGCTAATACGACTGTTGCATTTATTCTTTAAGGAGGAAGTATATGCTTTTTAAAAGGATTCAAAGCTCCACTTTTTATTTGGTTTAAGTTACATGTCACTATCATTGATAGGTGAAGAAGTTTCCTTTTGTTCCTTAAGCAATTCTTTATATATTGCGATTCCAAGTAGTTGGATTGATGTAGTTTGAAATAATAAGGTTTCCATATTTTTTTCGGGCATACTGCTGTAATATCTCAGCCTCTTTTGTAAATTACTATTTGTGGAAATAGAATAAAATAAAGAATGTTTTTCAACAAAAATGAAAAAAAAGAAAGGGTAAAGAAGGAAATTTAAAGAATAAGGTAATTTTATGTGTCAAAAATATAGGGAGAAACCAAAATCATAAAAGATATAGGAATTAAAAGGAACCTTTTCATATAAAAATTGCAAATTTAATTCAATCATTATTTGAGGATATTTTAAAGTTTTTTTTTTAAAAATATGTGAAGGTGCCAAGTGTCAAATTATAAGTGAAAACCAAGTTTTAAATATATAGATAGATTTGTGAAAAATCCATTCATGGGTATATGTGTTCCTTAAGCATTCCTTAAATAATGTGGAAATTAAAGCCTTATGGCTGGGAGCTAAGGAATCTTCTTGATGATCTTGTGTTAATTGAGGTTTTTAGCATGTCTAAAAGGTATATTACTCAACATGATAAGCTTCAATCCGTTAGTCAATTTGGTTGTTTGACTTTGTCATGTCGTACTAAATTCTGTTGGGATAATGGGAAATTAATTTCTAAATTATGGGGTACCTGTCTTCATTTTTGTAATGGAAGCTCGTGTGAATATTTCAATTTTCAACCATATACAATCTTGTGTGCAGATGGAGCGTCAGGTGATGAAAGTCAAGGTTGCTGTCGGGCTCCAAACTCCATTATGTCTATCCACCATGTTTTGAGGCGGGCAAACCAATGGATTCATTGCTTGTGGAAGCAATCTGTTACAGCCCAATCGGTATGGCTGAATATTGGATGCACTTTATTATCAACATAATACAGTTTGCGTGTGTTTTGTTGTTGTGCGTGTGTGTTTAAGAGGAGGGAGGGGAGAGAGAGAGAGAGAGGGAGAGAGAGAGAGAGAGAGAGAGAGAGAAGAGAGAGAGAGAGAGAGAGAGAGAGAGAGAGAGGAAGAGAGGGGGGGGTGGCTGATGGATGAGAATTTTTATAAGTATCCTGATAGGCATTTGTGGTTAAGCATCACTCCAATTTTAGTTCTTTACTTCTTTGATTATATTAGACATACTTATTCTGGTGTCTGAGAATGTAGTAGGAAGTTGAGGCTTTGAGTTTTTGAGTGTAGGTATCATGTGCCTAGCTGAAGAGGATCTTGCGAATGCTCCAACAACTTAGCTTCCTTGTGCGCTCTCTCACATCTCTCTCTCTCTCTCTGTGTCACTTGTAAGATGTATGTAAGCGACTCACATTGAACCGCTAACTATGAGTATGACACTGACCAGTAGAACAACTAAATTACCTTGTAGTGCCTTATCAAAGAAAAGACATAGTTGTGGCAATCTAGTAAGCATGTTTACTGAAAATACTTAAGGTAGAGTACAGTGTTTAGAAAAGCGCGCCTAGGCTCTGAAGCATGAGGCACCGGGGGGTTAGCGCYTAATTACCTCTAGATGAGGAGATTTAGATTAGGTGCGCTTAAGGCTCATAAAGTGCATGAGATGCAAAAAWAAGCGCCTCGCTCCTTTTTGCGCTTAAYTGAAATGTCAATTTATATGATATATGCATATTCTGTATTGTTTTATCTCCCTTTACAATAKGTGAAGTGCCCAACTAAAAGAGTAAAATAAGAAAACAAAYAGATTGAAGAAGGAAATAAGATCCTGTTTTGTTTAAAATGATAGTATCTTTGTTCCACAGGATAAAGAAAATGTACAATATTATTAGGAAATGATATTTTTACACCTTTTGTTGACTTGTATGTATTTTAATGATTTATTTTAATAAGTTATGTATGACGAGAGAAAAAAAAAGACTAAAAAGTGTGCCTAACTTTGATGAAGCACATGCCTCGCGCTTAGGCTCTAAAACCCTTGTTGCCTTAGTGCGCCTCTATTTATTTATTATTATTATTTTTTTTAACACTGGTAGAGTATCTTGCTTCCATTGACCCTGAATTTTTGATCTGCCATGTTGTTCTTCATGAAGATTATATTTATATTGAGCATTTGAGCTCTGTGCCGTAGAAGCATGTGGAAAGGGTAATATTTGGGCTGGGTTTGTTTGTTTAAATTAGACTTCGATGATATGTAGGTTGAACTTAATTAGCATTTAGCTATAGAGGAGCTTCTATGAGCCTCTTTAAGTGCAAATTAGACTTCTTGTGATTGGCTCTCAGTATCAGGTYGGTATAAAGTAGGATATTCAGACTTCCCTTAACTTTAGCTTTTGGTGTTAATATTGTGTGTTTRGTAAATTACTATTGTAAACATTGGTAGGTTTCAAAACAATATATGTGTGAACAAAGTGTGATATTCAGACTTCCCTTAACTCTCCATTTACTTGCTGCTCTCGAGTCCCTAAACCGTGGAGTCAAAATTATATGGGCTGCTTGCCTGCTTGTACATTGATGATTGGTTCTTGATGTGTATTGAAAAGAAATTGGTGTCTTTCGGGTACTTCTATCCACTTGGATTTATTAAGAGTTTTAAGTTACATAAATGGTGATTATTTCTGGTTYGACTCGCCCGCTTATTTCATTGTGTTACCTTATGCACATCAACCTAATGTTTTGGTGTGCTACAACTGCTATTCAATGTTTTAGACAAGTTCTTGAAAAGAGTCATGGGTCTTGGGACTCTTGGCACTTCACATTGCATGTATTCTTTAAGTACAAAAAACTATACGTRTGATTGTACTTCTAAATTTGCTATTTTGTAGCTGTAATTTGTTTATTATAAGGGATCACCTTTGACCAGAGTGGTTGTAAACTAGGTCTCTCATATCATTTTCTGGGAATTATCTGGCTCATGATTACTATGTTGCTTTTCCCCGTGGCAAGGGAGAAGACCAATCTGCCCTCGATTATGATCATCAGTTCTGCAGAATATATGTGCCACACACTGAACCAACTTACTATGGTCCTGCATTCATTGAGGTTAGTTATTAATAATGTATTGCTTAATTTTTAATTTGAAATTGCTGCTAATCTATAATTCTGGCCCGGTTTTGTAAGGATTTTATATAAGTAGCTTTCTGAAGAATTATGTATCTCATGTCCTAAAAAGTTTGTTCTGAATAACTCATTCAGGTTGAGAATGAATGTGGTGTATCCAACTTCATACCCATCCTCATCGGAGATGAGCATGTGTGTTCAGAAATAAAGATGATCCATCAGAAGTATGATTGCACATGTTGTAGAAAACAATTACAGTGTAGACCTAGTGGTTCATCGTATGGAACATGTGAAGTTTCATGTTCAAGACAAGTTGCATTGTCTGAGTTTATGCTGGATGTGGCATGGTTGCTTAAGCAGCCTTGTTCCGAGAGGCTTCATTGTATCTTAACGTCTTCTCAGATTCAGAGATTCAACTGCTTGTTAAAGTTCTTAATAAGCAACAAATCCACTTCAATCTTGGAAAAAGTCTTGCATTCTCTGCAGATTGTGCATGATGAAATGGAGTCTGATGTAACTAAAGATGTTGCTTGTGCTGATAAAATGTCGTTTAAAAAACATATTACTCGTGCTAGAGAATTTCTTCGGCAAAGGGCATATGAMAATGAAGTGATCTTGCGAAAGRAAGAGGTTTCTGATCCCAAAAGAGATGATTGTATAGGAATTTCCCCCCATTACAACACGTCATCCGTTGATCCTGGTGTCTGTCAGGTGATGCTTCACTACTTTGTTTTATGAAACCTGAAAAATATGTATTTCATGTATGGTTGGCCTTACTTTCTGTAGTAACTTAGTATATACGTGGAAACTTTAAGGTTTCAGAAAAGAAGTTCTGCTGGGTGTTGTTTTCTTTACGGTACCTTTTTTTTTTTTTTTTCTTTTTTTTTCTCTTAGGTGGTATTGTTTTTGGTTAGAACTCAGAATGGGGTAAAAAGGCATGGAGTCTAAGAAAAGTACTTGTTACTTCCATTTTGGTTGTATTAATTCATATATTGCCCATATCTTAGTTCTACAACAATACTAATAAGGGGGCTGAAGGTATGTGAAATATTTTGTGGCTGATGTCAACTTTAATTGTATGAAAGCATTAATGTCTTGAATCTAGTGGAAATCTACCAAAACTTTGGTTTTTCTCATCTGGCTCCAGTGGACTAATGAGTTCTCTTGTATATAATATTTCTTCTTTATAAATTTCTTTAAACTTTCCCATACCATCTTCACCTAGTTTGCAAGAGGAATATGTGATTAGATTACGAAATAGATGGTAATGCTAAGTGATCGACTGATAGTACAGTACCGTGAAGTGGTCATGAATCAATGAATGGTTCCCGCAAAACCAATGGCTAATAGAAATGATAGTTCTCCAGAAAATGTGTTAAAGTTATTATGGAATAATAGTGTCCCGGAAGTTGGCTTTTCTTCATGTTTAAATTATATGATGGGACATTAATATTTGCTTGGGTGCTAAATGGGCATCTTACTGCTAAAAATTATAGAAAGCACAACTCTGCCACTAGATCTGTATTTTCAGCAGTGGTTTTATTTATTTGCTTTGCATGAAGTTGTAATGCTGACCTATGCATTTAATTGAGCAGAGGTGTGCGTAATAAGTAACCGACCTAGAACTTTGGCTTCTAAATTTGTTTCACAGGTTACGGAGTTGAGAGAAAACTTGAACTGCTCAATTTTGGATAATTCGGAGGCTAAGGGTGAAGAAGAAAATGTTGCACTTGTGAATAAAGAAGTTGCAATGAATGTTAACGATGWCAGAGAACGGCCAAGGAAGTCATGTAACCACATGATGACAAAAAAATACGTGAATTCTCGGCCATTCATTTATATGATTGCTGTGGTTGCTGTTTGCTTTGGTATATGTGCAGTYATCTTCCACCCTTCCAAAGTTACTAGGTTTGCGGTAACAATCAGGAGTTGTGTATTTGACAGTTCATAGCAATGTGGCTATAGCACAGATTTAGCTGACTTTCTGAAGAATTTCCTAGATGCATCATGACAGCAGAGCTTGCATGTAARATGTTTRAAGTTAGTAGCACCAATGAATTCTTGTATTGTAATTCAGATTGTAATAATTAATTTTCTGTAAAGGTGCTCTTACATCTTATTTGATAATGCTAACTTTATAATTTTTGTATGAATGTAGATGATCTTGTACATATGTATAAGCATATCGAATGAAATGAGAAGGAAATTAAGATAGAACCACTCTTGGTGTCTTTTTGAATTCACTACTTGCAGTTTATCGACTCGTTGAATCTGTAACTCACTTCAGAAGGTTTGTATTCTGAGTAGCTGTGATTTGTGTAGATCACAAATTATGTATGGAGTACTTGGTATTTTGAACAACATATGCCTCTTTTTTATATTGAGTTCGTTAATATAGTGATGATGATAAGAATGAGATGAGTTGCATTGCGTGATCATGGTGGACATGCTTAGAATCATGGGTGTTGTGACTTGTGAAGATGGAGATCAACCTGTGGTAGTTTTCAATAAAATCTATGTTTGATCCTGGTGGCCCTGGCCTATATCAGGGTGATAGTCTGGCACTCTGGTGTGTATGTGAAGGACCTAATCATGGTCAGCGTATAAATTTTATTCAATCGGAAATCTGATGACTTTATAACTTTATTTTTTTCCATTTTTGTTATTACTCGTAACAAATAGGAGTTCACTAACTCTTAGAAAAAATTTATTTGTTAGAATAAAGTGTATCACGAGATTAAGGAAGAACAAATTTTGTTGCCCGTACAATGCGCGGATAATGTTTTATAATTTACATTGGTTTTAAAATTTTCTACTTGGTACTATATATAATGATATAAATAATACAAACCATTAATCATAAAATACATAGAAGTATTCTTACAAATTTTTTACCTATACAATTTCAATACAAATCAGCACAATAACGTCGAGATTGTATCAATTCAAGAAAACTAATTGCAAAAATGTTAGGTTTTTTTTTTTCATTTGTGCAAATTTTATTTCTTTTAAAATATATATTTCCTCCGTTTCTTTTTAGTGGAAATTTTGGAAGTGATTCGGATTCCTAGGCAATATTTGGCTGTGAGGGTGAAATTGAAAGAGAGAGAAAGTGGGGCATGTGATTAAGATAGAGATAGGAAGAAATGACATGCAAAAAAGGAAAGAAAAAATAGTTGCCACTAATTTGATATTTCCAAATTTRGCAAAAGTTTCCACTAAAAAGAAACGGAGGAAGTATATAAATTGCATATCGTTGTTGATGTGATTTTGTACTCTCTTTCAGGTCTCTCTTTCTGGACCGAAACCAAATGATGCTCCTTCTTGGGAACTCCATTCCCTGAATATTCTTTCCAATCACTTTCATCCCCCAAATGAGGCTCCTCAACAGAGATAGTTTTTAGCATTTTCTTTTGCAAAGCTTCCTCATCCACATGAACTGTCACTGCTTGTAGTTGGTTTGCAGTTGTTTGTCTGATTAACCTAGCCTTTTTCCTGAATCTTCTCTTCTTTTTTGTTAGAGCAAAATCATGTTCATGTTCCCTATTTTTGACAGTTCCTGCATCCCTCTGCATAGCACTTGCCCCGGGTCTTCCTATGTTGGAATAAGAGAGCCTTTCAATCTCATTGTTTAAATGRACTCTTTTGGGTTTCCCCAACCTACTTAAGACTGGTACAGAAAAGGCAAACACGGGAGGATGACTGACTTATTCCTTGAAACCTTCTCAACTTGAGGCTTTTGATGTCTAGGTACCTATGTTGGGTTGTTAGGGATGACTTCTGTCCTTACTAGCTTATAATGCAACATATCTACACAAGAAGGACACATATCAAAGTGCAATTTCTTCAGTCCCTCCACTACTTTGGTTTGTAGAGGAAGCCTTTGAACTACCTCCATGTATGCTTGAGCCTTTTATCCTCATTATGATCAACCGTAGCATTGGGATCGTCAGACTGTCCATGATTAGACTCGACTTTCTTCCCTCTAGGATGGAAATTAACAAGATCCAGCACTTGATATTCTTACTTTGAGATGACCAAACCACCAATCCTCATCTTTTTGTTGATGAAGCCTTTGAAAGCCTTGCACTCATTAGTTACATGTGCAGCACTAAAATATCATCTTCATACATTGAGATTGTCATAATCTTGTGGGCTCTTAGATTTTTGGAGCAACTAGCACTTCTTCCTTCAATTCACATTCCAGTCGTATAATTTCACGGCAATAACAACTTTAGATAACTCCTGCATGTTAACATGAGAAAGAGCATTACTATCAGTACTAAACATGTTAACAAGCCATCTCATATTTTTCGAATTCTGACAAAATCATAATCCACATCACATGCAGTAGCACTTTTCTAATATTTCCTTTATCAATTTCATCCTGAATTCAATTCCTGAAAATTACACGATCGCCAGTTTTATGGCCTGGGTGAATGCATCATGCCTAGGGCTGGGGAAAAATGACCCAACCTGTTTACCGAACATGAATGCGACATGAAATAAGCGGGTTTGTGTTGAGGATTTCAACCCAATTTAATAAACAGGTTAACCTAATTTTACCGTTTAATTAAACGGGTTAGGTTAAGGTTGGATTTTTGAACCTCAAAATATTGAACCTCAAAATAACCTGATCAGACCCATTTAATAAATTTATATAAGAAAATGATATTCAAAATGGGAAGTTTGCTCACAAAAATTTCATAAAATCTAAAGTTCTAWTAGAAATAATTTATTTAACCATATTCTGATTTTAAGTAAAGCTTTTGTACACATACACTTAGTATTATAAATATTTTTTATAAAAACTATAATAGATAAATGGGTTAAACGGGTTAATTRGGGTAACCCGTTTAATAAGTAGGTCGGGTTAGAGTTGATCTTTTCAACCCGTTTAATAAACGGGTTAGGTTTGGATTGATAGATTTTTAACCCGTTTATAATTGACGTCAACTTGAAACTGACCTAACCTGATCTGTTAACCAGCCCAATCATGCCATTTACAATAGATTTTTCCTTTTATTTCATTAGAGTCTCTGTCCTTATTTCGACAAACTAGTTTAATCTTCTTAAAATTTAACAATCAATCAAAGGTTTCATCACACTTTTTGATATCAAATGTGTACTCTCTTTTCTGATCAGTCTTAAAATCTTTCTWTTGAGAAGACTTTTTATTAACTAACCGAGGACATTTAAATTGTAGGCCCTAGACAAATTYAGCCATGGCAGCATCACAATGTTGATCATCTTGATCTTTACAACCTTGTGTTTTATTGACATAATTGACATAATATTTATGTTTGCTTTTTGATTCTTCAGCTAAACATCTTTCATATGCAAGTACGATAGTAGACAACCACGAAATCAGGGAAATATTGACCCTCAAATTTCTTCCTAAAAGGAAAAAACAACCCTTTTTAGACTATTGAAACAAATTCAGATTCAGGTAGGTTAAGATGACATCTGATCATTGCACTCTTAAATCTGGAGATATAATCATTCATAGGCTCTCTCTTTTCCTGTACTATTTGGCCAAGTCTCCTGTGGAAACTCCAACTTCCACTCCAGTGAAATGGCAAAGAAACTTCCATTGCAAGTCTTGCCAAGGCTATATAGAGTTTGAAGGAAGATGAGTGAACCAAGAGAACACAGTTCCACTGAGAGAGCTGGAAAACAATCTCAACTTGGGATATTTATTGTGTGCTTCTTCCCTACATTGGTAGTTAAACCTCACCAAGTGTTCTTCAATAGACACTGATCCATCGCCTAAGAATAGAGGAGAAAACTCGGGAACCCTTGAACCCTCTAGGGAAAGGATACATCGTATCAACTCATTTAAGATAAGGATTGCAAGTTCCTCTCCTTGGATAACCATCATTATGYCCCATAACTCTTTGGATCATCTCCTCCACTTGCCTTAAGAAAGGTTCATTTGGATTTTGTCCCAAAGGTGCCTGGAAGTGCTAAGCCCGAGCGTTTAGATACTGGTTATCAGGATAATATGCAAGTGATGCATTTGCCCATCTASATTATGGTTATATCTGGCTCCGAGATGGAAACCACCATTATTAATGGAGTTTTGTGTTCCCATCGCCTGAAATCTACCATAAGCATTACTTTGACCTTGCGATCCTTAGCTTGCCCCACCGATTGCCTTGGGGTAGATGCATATTTTTGGACTAAGCTTGATGATCCTTGATTTCCAATTTGAGGCATCTGTGTGGGTTGTGGTTCATGAGCATCAGAAGACGGATTCTAAGGCATATACCCATGTGTGGCCGTTTGAAAACCGCCAGCTATGTTAAATACTTCCCCATTGTCATAACCGTTTCACTAAGATTTGTTCCTATGGGTGAAACGGGCCTTATTAACAAAGTCAAAGGGATTATGTTTGGAGGCAAAGGAAAAGAAGAAGGTCCAAAATCATTGTGGTTATAGCCTGACTCATAATCTAAACTCGGACCAACTTCCCTCCTCTGACTCTTACCCCCTTCATAGGCATCTCAGAGAGGGATACCACTTGATAATTGACACAATCTGAAGGGTTGAAGGGACATTAGACCCCATTAAATTGTTTTTTCTAGGAAATAACCTAGAGGAGGTAGCTCCCTTAGGTTGTTGACAGTTATTCTAGAACCATGGGCAGTTAATACAAACATTAACATCTCATTGAGTTGATTGTGTTTCTCCACCAAAGGATTTAACCGGGTAACTACCTCAGTTGGTACAGTTTTAGACAAAGCCACATTAGTATCATTTAACGTTTCATTAATATCTAGTATAATCCTATACACYTGTCAAGTAAYTGCCTACTGTGAGTGAGAGCCAAAGTTTTGCAACTCAACGGTTATCACTCTAGCAATTTTGTGTACCGTACCTCRATGGAGGTTATTAAACTGTTCCCTATGATTTTCTTTCAGATCAAATCCTTTAGCAAACTTTAAACAATATCCACATATTGTGTGTACATTAAATTGAGCAAACTTCTAACGACAAGAGAATGATCTTCCCGCCTATTTAGATGCAAACCGCCTAGTCTTTGCCTTTGWGTCTCGGCTTGCTCAAGAGGAAGAATACTTTCATCATATTGTGGTTGTGRAATAGTATCTAAATCACTAAGATCGTCTTAAGAATTCTTAAGATTTTGATTGGATGAATTATCATCCTATTGATTTACACTTCTTCGAGTATATCTCTTAGGTGCATGCTTGAGAATTAACTTGTGCAACACAAGCTTCTCTCCCACTGTGGTCGCCAAAAAACTTATTGAGTTAATTTTTCACTTCATCAAAAAAATCAACCGCCCAATATTGTTTTTGGTTCGGTAGGGGACTGCCTCTCTAATTACTAGTAATGATGGATAACCTCGCTAACGTAAAAGTCTCCTAGGGTCGTAGACAAAGACTAAAGAAGGTATTAAACTTTGTTATTAAGCCTAGTGTGGAATGAAATTGAAGCTTAGGACAAATAAGATTGAAAAGATGCAAAAGCTTTCCATTAAAATAGTAATGATAGAGTTAGACTACAATTGCATTACAAAGAATGATGATTACCTCCATGTTAACATAATCGGGAATGAAGTAGCAAACTATTGATACATGAGGATAGACTACACTATTCAAATGCTAATTGTAGACACCCAAAAGTGTCTCCCCAAATTGAATAGCTGTAGGCCGTGGGCCAACCCCGCAGGGGGGCTTGGGCCTACATCGATGTGTATGTGTATTGTGGGCTTGAGCCACAGAACCCGCACGWGAGTGCGTTGGGGAGTGTTGTCAAGTAAGGGGATCGTCACCGTGCCTATAAAGGTTAATCACGGACGCCCGAAACGTTGGTGCCAAAACAATGGCCCCACGGTCCGATCCAGTAACCAGCTCGTGGGTTCGAGGACATGGTACGGATTGAATCTTTGACCCAATCCGCCCGCATGTAGCGGCCTCTACTCGGTCTCATTGTAATTCCATTTAAACACGATTATGGATGCACGCAACTACAATTCTTACATATTCAAACCTTATATAGCGCACTAGTCCTAAAAGTTTACACAACAAGTGGGTTTCTATTATGCACAACGACTACTATCCTAGAATCGTGAACACTTGATATTATCAAATTCAATACGGTGCCTAGAAGCCGTTGTCCATAATTAATTTGACTTTAATGTGATTCACATAATTTCGTCTTTATATTAAAGATTACAAAATGCAATACAAAACATTATACAATATGCATATACAAATATACATCACCCTTACCTTGTGCTACAAACAAACAAATCGTTAGAAAATATTAAATATAATGATAGCGCCTTTGATCCATCGCTACACAAATCAAACAACATGTTGTATTGATGAGAAAAGCGCTCGTTAAGCTTGCTATACAATATGCAAAGAGACGTTAGTAATGACAAGCAACATTAATGACATAGAAAATGCGAAGGACAATAGAGTTAATGAAAATGAAAACAACCAGAAGTGAATAAATATCTACATATTTACAGAAGCGATTAAAAGGTGGTTCTACATTTTATAGTTGAATTGAGACTCGAATAGTTATTAATCAAGTAGAAAGAAGCGACAATGAGGTTTTGGGTGAGTAACTCAGAGTTATATTGAATTTCGCTCGTTGATTTGATTTAAAAGACGTATTACAACTCGTATTTGTGTTATTTATGGTGAAGAGTATGAGTGAGAGAGCGAGAGAGTATGTGACCTAGCAACGTATGCCTGTCCTCGAAATTGAGCGTAAGAGGTATTTATAGGCGCAAAAACAAAAACGAGCGTTAATCGCTCAGAGGAGCGTATTAGCTGTTGGCGTATATTACGCTGAAAATTCTGAATTTCCTTGATCTTGAGCATATACGATCCAAAGGAACGTATATTACGCTCAACGAAGCGTATACGCTCACTATTCTCAATATTATCTCACGTATCTCAATATTATACGAAGATTTTCGATTCCTTTGGATTTTGCATGAACCTAGACACTTCTAATATGGTTAGAGGGTCTAGAACATTCCAAGTATTTTTGGGTAATTTTAAAGTATTTTCTGATTTTCTATGTTTTTTCTTGCGTATTTTGATCTTTGTAAGTATTGTAAATTCATAGAAAATTATAGAAAATCAGAAAAATAATCTAAAAATACTGGTGGAACTCAGAAAAAGATGAGAAAGGAATGCAATGAAAAGTGAAAATCATGAAATCAACAATATAAGTTTATTTGAAAAATCCTAAACAAAATAGAAAATTCTAAAAATAACAAGAAATAAAAGAAAATACTTTTTGCCTCTTATTTGACTTCGCACATGATTATGAGCTTGATTCACATATTTCGAGCTTTTTCACGAGTTTCAAATGCGTCTTTTAGAAACAAATCGATCACGAAACGTGATATGTTTCATCATCGGTTACTCATTTGGGGAGACACATTTAGGTGTCTACAATAGCCGATGAGGAAAAGTACGACATTTCGAAATATATTTGATTCCGGAAGTTGCAACAAAACCCATAAACCACATCAATTTGCAAAATTCGAATTAAAGTTTAGTTTGAAATCATACGCCGAGAGCCCAATAATTGGCGGAAAGTATATATTTTCATTTATTTTAATTATTTTCTATTTTTAGGCTTTTTTCTTTATTTATAGGATTTTTAACAATATATTATATAGGTTATTTCGCTAATGTCCACTTTTCATTTTGTTTGTGTCATTTTTCTGAGTTTGCCAATGTTTTTAGATTCGTTTTCTGAGTTTTCTTTGATTTTCTATGATTTTTACAASTTTCATAAAATGATTTTCGAAAATAAATAAATTCAGAAAATTTGGAAATTATCTGAAATATTTTAAAATATTAATCTTGGCCACCAAGTTTAACCAAAAAGTGGGTAAAGGTTAATTCGGATAACAAATTAGATGCAAAAACACGGATAAAATACCCGGACGAAGATAGATAGGAAGAAATTCGTATATACGCTTAAGCTGACGTGTCAACCACGTCAGCCCAAGCGTATATACGGTTAGGGCTACCTTATATAATCTTGCTCAAGCTTATATACGAAACTCCTTATCTATCATTTTTTCCCCAACACGCCTATAAATACCCGCTCTCGGTGCTTAATCGGACATCAATGAAAATCAATATTCAATCAACGAATTCTCTTGTTCTTAGTGCAATTCAAAGCTCTCAAAAATCTCTCTCTTAGAAATCACTCACAAAAAAACAAATCATTCACAAAATCTAAGGTTCTCGAATCCGTCACTACTTTCGGAGTCGTTTCTTTGCGAATCTAGGTACAAAATTTTGAGGCTATTCAATCTAACTTTCTCTTTTATTTTTATTATTAATTTTGATCAAAATAATACTTTTGCTTCTGAATTTCAATCAAGTAAATTCATTCGTTTCAATCTTTTTCTCCTTATCGCAATTGTTTTAATCGTAGTCAATGCTAATGATCTATTTTATTGTGATAAGCGATTCAATTGGAAGCAAAGCTTTGATACACTAACCTTTGTTTTCTTTTGTGTTGATAGTGATATATACAAGGTAATTTTGATTCATATATTTGAGTTTTCTATTCTTGCATATAGATTATCATTGCTTATGTATTACTGTCATAGTTCATARTTTTGAATAAAATTTATGTTTGATGAAATGAACTTCAAATTGTTTTTAATTTTACAATTGTTTGATTTGAGTTTATTTTTTTTAGTCTGGTTTCTCTGTTTGGTTTCATTTGATTTTTTTTTTTGTTTTGGTTGAGTTCGATTAATTTTTTCTTCAATTATGTTATAACTTAGCCTTTATGTGATTAATATTTCTTAAATTCTAGGTTCAAAACTGGGTTCAAGTTGTTTGGGAATTTAGTTCATGGCCAGGCTTGAATTTTAGGGATTTTTATAGCTTAATTTTTTTGGGTATATTGTACTGGATTTGTGGCTGACGTGTGACCATTGTCGTGGCTTTGCTGTTGTGCTACTGCTGTTGCCGTTGTGATGTTATTGYCATTGTTCTAATGTTGCAGTCGTTCTGATGTTGTTATTGTCCTGTTACGGCTTCGCTACTGCTGCCCTTTTCTTAATTTCCTTTTCATTCAATTTTTATTCATTTGTGGTTCGAAGCAATTGGTATGGTCGAATTTATTTAATCTATTGTACAGTCTTGGCCATGATCAGTTTACTCTCCTTTGTCTTGTGAGAAATAAAGCACCATATTAAAGCTTCTTTGATGACTGATGATTTGAAAGAGGTTTATTGCTCTTTCATCATGCTTATGCTTTTTTGTAGATACTCGCCTTTTTAGTGACATACTTGGTTAGTGTTCCATGTCAATCAATAACTCTAATTATTCCTGGCTATGGCTGATAGTTTGTAGACAACAATATATATGTTCTAATTATTTATAGGCATGTTATACATATACTCATGCATGCATATTTTGAGACAATTACAATATATTGATTTGCCATTATGTGTTTTAGTTTAACTGAAATATTGAAACAGTTTTGCAATGTAAAAAGATAAGATGTGGATCTGGTGCTGATGTCTGCGCTCGAGCTTGGTGCTTTTGTCCACATTTGACCTTTTGCTGGTGTCCGAGTCCGACCTTCTACTGTTGTTGTTGTTTTCTTCTCTGGTCTTTTGCTGCTACTGCTATATATATATATATAGTCAGGATCCAATGAAAACCACATGTTATATGAAAACGTGAAAACCAAAATAAATGGGTACATTTTACATTTTAAGGGGTACATACAAGTAGTAAAGGGGTACACAAGACTTTTAGCTACTGTTGATGAACAGTACACGTGTACCCCTTTAAACCTTCAATGTACCCCAGATTGAAATACAAGTATATACATA
>SNQN01005137.1:0-27228 GCA_008642245.1 Bassia scoparia | reverse complement strand
TTTAACCTTAAACTACTCAAAATGCTGACTTCAATTGCGAAAACACAATGGAATCTCAGTGTCAACTAAACAGCTCAAGACCCATTATTTAAGCTAATTCACCACTCTACTTTTGTTACATACCAAACATTATACCCCGATAAAAGAAATTATCAAACCCCAACTCAAGAAAAACAGATATTAGCAGCAATTACACAAAACCCACTAACTTAAACATACCATTTTRGTATTGAAATCAAACAAAAAATGAATATTTCTAWGAAGATGAGATGGTAAAAGGAGTAAGGGAAGAAAACCGGTCCTAATCAGGAGGTAGAGGAAAAGCGTAAAGATGAAAATGATTAACGGGAAAAGTAAACAACGAATTGAAGAAACCCCCTAGCACTAGTACTTACAAAGTTCAAATCTTAGCAAAACGTAAACCCCAAACCACAATCGACAAGCCACTAAATCGACAAAAAACACAAACCCTAATCACCTTAAAGAAACCATAGTATGGAAATTTAGAGATAAATCACAAAAAAAAAGTTTGTAATTCACAAATTGTACTTAGTTAAAAATTAACAGAAAATCCACTTAAAATTCTTAAACAATCGACCAAAAATCCCCCAAAAACACAACAAGATTCCGCGCTTATACCGTCCAAATGTACCGACCGTCCCTAAAACGGTCTGAAAAATTATAATTACCGACCGTTTTGGGGTTGGACGCAACGCATATTCCAATGACCTTTGACTTCAAATTATCCTGTCCTCTCCTTTCGCGATCTCTCTCAAGATTCGTATTTCTCTCAAAGTTGGATTCGTAATTAGCGCTGTCCCGTTTCATATAAATTTTACCTCGACCTGTTGTAGCGGTCGGTATAACGGTCCGAAATATAGTTTGACCCATTTTAGATAGGAATTACCCTTCCTCCCCATCGACCTTCGCCTCTCCTCCTATAAGATCTTACCTTCGTGCCGTGGCGGTCGGTATGCCCCTTTTTTTTCCTCAAAAATAAACGAGTACTCACTATTTACTGGTGCTCGTCGTCTCTCAATTCCGTCCTGCAAACTCTACATCACTCCCTCACAATCTCACATCTGTCTGTCTCTCAATGTGCCCCTCGCTAATCTAAACTCACAATCTCTTTTCGATTATACCATTCTCCTCTTCTTACTTCTTTTGCGAGGATCGAACAGAATTACCTAATACCTCTCACACGGTGCGGACGTGCGTCTCACTGCCCTTCAAATCAAGAGGCGGGGAGAACGTAGCTAAAACCTCCTCTCTTCCTCTCTCTTCTTACAATCCACTGCACGTCTGTTCTCTCATATGCTAGACAACAGCAGTCATAAGCTTGCGTCACTATAAATAGTAGCTATAGTAAGTAAGCAGGAGCTAATAATCGCAGTCAAGATACTAAGCACCTACGACGATAATACACCATCGTAGCACTGGCAGTCTCTGAAATCTCCTTCTCGCCTGTAGTGATGTCTTATACTTTATGAGTCCTAGATTATTACGATATTACGTCCAGTCTACATCTACCAATATTCAGGATATATGATACACAAACTCATATATATTTATTATTTTTCTCAAAATCAATATCAATTCATATAATCCTCAAGAAATTTATTAACTATTAACACTTTTGTTCTGCAGAGTTAGATAAAACTAACACATATTAAAAAATTCAGTACAAACAACATATAATCATAATATATTTAGCTTTTCGTGAAAATATGTCTTTTTGAGAGCTCAAAGTACATCAAAACCATTATAAATGATTAAAATTTTATTTTAATATTATGATAAAATATTCATTTGAATTCGTTGTTTTTAGGTTGGGTAATATTAATATCTACCTGTAATGTTATGCTTTTTTAAGAAAATTTAATTATGATAATCTGTTCAAAAATTACGGGATATCATATACCCCACCCTTAAAGAGAAGTTTCGTCCCCAAAATGTTATGTATCCACACGAAATGCGTGTATTTCAGTATTTTTCTTTTATTAGAAGTATATATTTTTTCCTGTTGATGTATAATGTTTTTATAGTATGTTGTGTTAGTTGACTATTTAATTTTTCTGTTTTTGTTGTTGTTGTTCATTTGAATTATTTTTTTTCTAAGTTTTTTTTTACAAAGCTATTTAGCTATAGTTCAATTGTTGTCATATTGTATTGGCTTTAGTCTGTTTATGTTTTGGGTATTGGCACTTAACACAAATTACAGTTGGTAATCAATATTTTTTTTCTGTGAATAACTTAGGATTATTCTTCGTTGTTGTTCTTGTGTTGGTAATTTTGTTTGTGTATTCAGATAATTGGAATCAACGGAATGAATATATTTTGTACAATACTGAATTGTTATTCTTGTATAGTATGCAATGGTTTACAAGAGTTACACAGGAAGTTACAGATAATATTATATAGTGAGCCTATAGAATATTTATGGAAATGATTGAATATATTATGATTATGATAATTATATGTGTTACGTAAAATGGATGAAATTGAGAGCAATTATGAAAGGATAATAAGGAATACAAGTAAGTAATATTGTGCAGAAAGTAAGCTAATCATAATATTGTAATTAGAGAGATTGGTTATCAGATATTAATTGCTGATTTACTATTATAGATAGCATGAGTATTAATAAACGCAAAACGGTGATGGAACTATAACGCGAAGAAGTTTATCGCCAAAGTCTCACCTGCTACAATTTCACTTTTCATATGTCAATCGCACACAGTGAGACCTGTTTTTTATTATGATATCGTATAGAAAGGATGTTATGTAGTTGTATGCGCTAGATTGGGAATAATCAATTGAACAGGTAAAGAGCGTAGTTGGAATGTACATCGGCTTGATGTGTGGTCAACTAGGAACTAGTTTATCCAATGGTGAGACTCGACAATGATTTGTTGCAATCATCGTAATAGACCTTCACAGAGAGGGGCATCCCAGCTTGCAATGAAACGGTTGCATTATGTGTTACTAATCATGCGTCATGGCTGTTATGTAATTGTCGTTTGTTAATGCAACCCAGGCGGTCGGTGCTACATGTAACATGCATCATGGTCAATACGTCATTTGGTCACAGAGGGTTTTACACCGAGAGTATCTTAAATTGGCTAATGTATTGGGGACAGTTAGTCGATCTGGGACCTCCTCCTCGCTCTACGATCCTTAGAAACGGAGGTTCCATAATCGAGAGAGAGATGAGTTTGTTGATCACCGCATCTTTGATGGGGTGATTCATTCGTGTCGGCTGTAAGGGACTGATAAAAGTCTAACTATCTGATGGAAGATGACCCCTCAGTAATGGAAGAAACGCGACCCTAGGAAGAAGTTTTTTTGCACCCTCTTAATCTTATAAGTGGCAAGCGTCGACTAGCATCCTCCCTTACAGTTTGAAAGGGTATCGACGGTTGTAGAAAACTAGTGTCCGTTGGCTTTAAGGAGATATGCACTGCTGCGTGAGGAATTCACATTATTAAGCTGTGAGTACATTTGAGTTGACGTTACAAACATAATAGATGGCGTACCGAACAACACGGATATTGCTTCATCTTTAGGTCAAATTGAACGATCCCGTACACAATCAGTACACTTAAGAATGAGGGTTACACAGACTTTGTTTGAACCACGAGAAGCTTCTAAAGGGTTTGGAAGCTCCTCAGTCACGAGAGAGATACCACGCATCTATATTGCACAGATTCTATATCAGTCTAGCGTGAGTCTTATGAAACATGTTATAGCGCTTTGGAACGTTTCTTGCACGCAAGCGTCCGGCATCTAAACGACAACACGTGTGAGTAGGGTGACTATGTGGAAGTGATCGTCTATTTTTTAGGAAGACTTATACGAAGAGTCCCACTCCTAAAGGAGAAATACCTTTCACTTCCTCTGGGTCTCCTGATCATCAAACAGTTGACTGCAAACATATCCTTTTCCTATTGATATCTTGATGAGGGTTGCAAAAGATTGATCCTTTGAGCTAAAACACTTAGAAATAACCAGCTTCTGTCGTGAGGACTACATTGCCACATTGGCATTTCGCCAAATACCATATCCCAAGTTAAACTGTGACAAGGCACCTTAGTCCAATTCCCTCCGTAAGACACCCAGATGCACGTCACTATAGCGTCCAGTTCCCCACACAGAGTAGGCTTTGGAAACCCTTTGACAGTAAAGTTTTCCCCGATTGCAAACGGGAACTTCCTATATCATCGATCCGTCTCGCCAAATTGATCTAGGAAGCCTCTACAAAGATGGTTGTTGGCCTCTTCTGATTGGTTCTCCATATTACTTTCGGGTGGTAGTCTTATTGATTGTACAATGATGGAACCTTGGGCAATCATTCAAATGTCGAGATTGTCTTTGTGCCCACAACTGCCCTCAGTCAGATTCCTACTTAGGACAACAAGCCCTAAGCATCCATTACTCACACATTGTCCTCCAGGTTTCCGCTATCGCTTCGCACTGACGAAGCCTTCACTGTTTTCTCTTCCTTGATTTTCCCGGGTAAATACACTACCTATAAGGTAGAATCTTCGCGATATGTATACATGCAATCTATGTTTAAATCGATGGTGAAATGCAGACTGGGTTGGGCAGAGTATTGAGTGGCTAGTTACGTACTTCAATGTACCTTCTCATATCAGAGGGGGATAGCCATAGATTAGGTCAAGCCTTTCGTATGGAGACTTCCTTTTATCTGTACCCATAAAACTTTTAGATTACAGAAGATTTCTTTCCACGACGGGTATGGTCTTAAGTCATTGGATAATTTATATCCTTAGGTACACCATGCAGAAACGAACGTGGAAATAAGTGTACTTTGCTCACATAAATGATGGTGAGGCTAGCTGCTATTTTATCTAAGCATTTCCCACGTAACTCTCGCCATTTGAAACAAAATATGCCTAAAATGCCAATTACCTGGTTTCACAACGGGGGGCAATTAGGCCCCGTATTCGTCGAGTAGGTTATTCGGTGGATCCAATTTCTCTATGACACATCCGACCCTTTCGCACATATATTGTATCAATTAAATGTCGCATATGGTTCTAGTTTTTGGGTGCTAGGATTCTGGGACTCACGTGTTGGAATGAAGAAGCATATTCATTACTCGATATGGGTCACTGACCACCAAAGCAAGCATTCTGGCTTCACACATGGCGGCAAGTCATGCCACTTGGTTCGGTATTTGGGTCTACAAGTCAGGGATGAATATTTCGTTCCATGTGGTTCCTTCCTATTTGTCTGGGGATCTAAACTTCTTCTACCGAAAAATAATATAGCATTACATCTTTTAGTTAGCTAATAAGAAACTAATGGCGAGGAGTTGAAAATTAACATGGAGATATCTCTATACTTCGTCGGGGGAGAGGAATCGTTGAGCTATGGTGGTGTATCATGGACTTGCTCCACATAGCTTAAAACGGAATTGTTGTAACACACTTATCCCTCGAAGAGGGGCTGGACTTAACAAAATATAGAGAGTGGCGAAAATCAAGGTGTTAATAGACAAAGTATCTCTTTTCGGGTTACCATATTGATCTTTGCGCTATAATCACCATCATCCGCATAGTGGTATGTGGTAAGCGAATTCTGACCCCTCCCGCACAAAATATAGACTTGTCAAGAAATTCTTAAAGTTGAAAAGCTAAACTATATCTTCGACAATACAAAACCACTATTATGGATGTGAAAAGGTGAATGAGATAGTCCCTTAAGTCAAAAAGTCTTCTACAGAAAAAGAACAATAGGGTACATGAACTTTGTGCTTAAGTTGATATATAAAAATGTTCACGATTCATTATGTTTTTGATTGTCAGCCTTTATTCCATTGAATGTGCTCATTATTGGAGCAGATTTTGGAATACTGGGCTTCAATCTCAAAGCTTCCTGTACACCAACTTAAACACAAGTCCAAAAGAAGCAGAGTTCATCTGTACGAGCCACCTGAGATATCACCTGGTAGAGAGTTCGGATGGAGTCTGCTTCAAACTAGGCAGGTGTGTCCTGAATACTATTATAGCGAAACTTGTAATGCTTTCACTATGTGGAATCCTCTGACAAACGCGAACTCTATGATTGGCTTGATCAGAGCTAAATTTAACATGGTAGAGTTATGTGAAAGCCGTGTGTTGCGGTCTCTTCGAAAGTAACCTTACTGTCATTACATGCTTTGAATATAGGAGCGACTAACCGAAATAAGCCAAATTGGTCTTGTATCTAGCACGCAACTTTGTGGTGACTGACGTCTCACGCGATCTTATCAGTTGCGGGTTTATTCATTGATGAAGTGTCTAGGTTCATTAGACAAACAAGGCCTTAAATCAATTTATCGTATGAAGATCATTTTACCTGACAAGTTCGGAAACATAACTAGCGGCATGTTCAAATTTCTCTCTCTTCGTAGTGAAGACTTTATTTATAACCTCAATGAAACTTATATGCCTCCTGAGATTTCGATCTAGCCATCACTATAGAGCAAAGAATTTAGGGCTAGAGGGTGGTAGCCTGTTATATAAGCACCTCGATGAATTGTATACCGACATTTCAGAGAGTGTAAGTACTCTGACATAAATATGTTTATATTAAGATTAAGCTGTTATTCATACGCACTGGCTCATTTTCGATGTTTCTAGAGGATTTCAATTGGGTGTCAAGTTAACGATGGACTTAAGTTCAAGTAGTTACTCATTACTATAGGGAATAGTCGTAATATGGAAAGTTATGAGTCTCCGACGGCTATGAAGGTATCGATTATGGCAATGCTATACTCGCCTCTCCCAATTGAGCGTGAGATTTTGGCACAAATTTCTGTTCAAACTACTTACAAGAAGGTTGACACTAAATTAGGGAACATGGGAAAAATGTGTACTTGGATAGTGGAAAGCACATCACTCGATACTGGAGACGATGACGCTCTCCCGGGTGATGATGTTTTTGGATGCGAAGACTTGCGGACCGTCCCAACTTATACCAAAACTTGAGCAATAGTAATTCTTACGTTGGTGCAAAGACAAAGAAATATGTCATGAATGCACAGGTTTCTAACTGTCTTGCAAACAGTTGGCCATCCGTTTGCAGTGGGAACATAATATGAACAGGTATAACTGTTGCATACTGGTGTGTCTTGTTTAAAGTTTTTATCTGCACATACATGCATTTATTATAGCGGTTTCTACGGAGATATGAGTTTTTTTCGTTGCTAATAGTCGAAGGCGTTTCTGAGCTGAACACCAATTCTTTCGATTCTAAATCATCTCTTCACCATACTGCAAACGATTTGGATTGTCCTTGGATGTTAGGTTGTTCTCTTATTGCTATGTATGTTCGCGTTGGCATAGTGTTTAAAGTGGTTCTAAATAGTGCGTAGCATCTGGGAAGTGAGCACATTAATGCAACGTAGATATGACTCGCTTATAAGTAAGCCCGTCGCCTCTTGGTAAATTGGGCCCTCGAGAACTAGTTAAAAGTTGGAACCAAGTTCTTTGGTCAACGATACAAACATGTCTCACAACTCCAATAGAGAATTAATAGCGTAAAAGGACAAGGGAAACCATAGATACTACATGCCTCTAAAATAGACGACCTCATTCTTTTAGAAAGGTTAATAGCGGTTAACAAATCACTAATTAAGCAGAACGAACTAAGGTGCTCATAAAGATTAATTTGCAGGGATCCAAAATGGCCTAACAAAGATAAGAGGTATACTATTTTGAGTTTTGCAAGTGCTCCTAAACCACTATAACAACTTCTCGGAAGCCTCTTAAGTAGACGATGTTAGCAAGCAGTTGTATATAGTACTTACAAACCTTCGTCATCAACAATCGCGAGCTTGAAAGTACGTTTGGTCAAATTTAGCTCCGCGAACCAATGGACTAAAATGACCAAACAATATGGCTCACATTATATATGAGAGCCTTATTTTTGATGGTCTAAACTTAGTTATATGGATGTTTCTCAAAAGCCGAGCTCTCAAATACAGTAGAATCATTGTGGCCAATGCATAAGAGTGAACTTATGTTCTTGAGGATACTATGGTCTGTTCATTATCGTCGTCATTTAAACACTCCGTTGATAAATATGAGTCAGAGTGTGAAAGTAGTAGCTAAAATTAGGATTCACATGAAAAGATAGCAGAACAAAAATTTAACAAGGCTAAATAGTATGCTATTTTGAGTTTCTATGTAGTGGATAATACTAACACTAATAACTAAGTTCTTAGCGTAAGTTAAGTAGACAGAAGTGTTTGACATACATGAATTAATATTGGAGGTGCGATCTTAAGTAAAACTTCATTAAATAAACGCCGAGATATAGGTATAAGAACGTGTGTTAAAATATCTTGCCGATCACGTGCGACCAAATGACGGAACGTATACATAAAGGCAAGTCTAATTATGAGATATATGGCCTTATGAAATGCAAGGCCCTATTTTGAGTTTAAGCAGTCTCCCAAATCCACTAAAACTCAGTTGGCTGTTAAGGAACGCTAAAGTGGTACTTTCATGTTAACCTTACCAAGATTCATTATGCTTTAAAAATCATTATTAATGAGTTGTATTAGAATATAACAACACCTCGCAGTTAGGAGCAGAAATCCAACAAAGTTGTCCTATCATTGAAGACCTATCGGTTGACACCGAATATAAGTAGCTATCACATATAGCATCAAAATATAATACTCAAATACATACACCTATACTATACGGAATCTTACGAAGGGTAGCATAAATAAAATTTATTAAATCAAATATATTAATAATAGACAAGTGAAATACAGTAGATAAGATTTACCTCAGAATCACCATAAAGTTGGAACGAAGACCTGTTAATCCGAGAGAAAGGATCATTCAGATAAAGTCACATTCTTTAACTCGCTTCTGTTACACGCCTAAGAACACACCCACCTCATACACTCATATTTGTCTTCCTATCACACAAATATAGACCCCGGATACAAACAAAAAAAAGCGAACACTTATTCTCGTCCCTCACACGTTTCAACTCTAATGTGACGACTGAGATGCACTAGGCCAAATAAACCCTTTGTCTAAAAGCAATTCCACAATTAAGATCTTGAACCCAACGTAATTCACTGGTGCATTCTAAGGGTGCCTTTGAACAATTGGTGGCGGTCCGGACAAGGTGATATAAGAATTCTATTTAAGATCCACGGCGTATCAAAATTATCCACCAGACTCATATCTGTGGATGAACTGAAAATTTTAGAATGTGCATTTTCTCTCTTGTATTAAGTCCTCTGATTATTTATATGGATTAAGTCTGCAAGTATTTAATACCTCATAGCAAAATCTAAATGTCAATTATTAAATAGGATACCATTTTTTGTGTCTAATCAATATATTCGCACTTACATCTCCTTCAGAGACCAAGTCCCAATAACACTCACAAAAAATGCTCCAATATGCAGCTCATTACCAGCAAACATAACAAGATCAAGATCAATATACCTATTAGACAACTCAAGATAAAACCCTAAACTCATGTAACGCATGTATAGGATTTAACATAATTGATGAATTTGATTGAACGCATGATTTAATTCACATGGCGTCCACGAACTCAAAACAAGTCAGCCACAACAAACAAATAAATTAGAAACAAATACACATTCCTCTACAATTTCCAAATTCTAAAGATTCAATGTTTAAACGTAGCAATCGATTCAAGCTACAACACGATAGATGTACTACCGCTAAATCCCGGTTAAGAAGTTATACTAAAGCTTATGTTCTTAGCAATCACTTTGGAAGTAATTATGATTATGTTAGTTAGTATTTGTTTATAGCTAGTACTCTAACCAGTCCCATTCCCAAAAATGCACATGGCTACTGTAGTAGTGTCTACTCCAATAGTTTCAAACGCAGATAATGTTTGGTAAGTATGTATGCTTGAGAAATAAACGGATTCTCCATTTTTTAAAGGCAGCTGGATACGGTAAATTATAGTAGCATGATGATTTTCTAACAGCCAAAGGGATCTGACTCACCCGTAGGCACTAGCAAAACACTTATGACCTGAGTCATAAATGAATTCATCATCAATAGTAATAGGTATAAATTATAGAACAAGTTTATATACGTTCTTCTTCTCTCTGCTTTTCTGGGATTTGCTTCACTATACTTTACTCATGCTTTCTCGGAGATTACCACAGCTAAATATAAGGATGTTTGCATCTTATTTATCTTCTGGTTTAGCTCAATAACACAGCCGGAATCAAAAACGCTAATTAATGCTATAATTACAGCAAGGCGACTAACTACCTGCAATTGCATTAGAATGATAAATGTATCTCGTACCAGAGAAAGCATGACAACATCGATTCTTCAGACAATGATTCTCTGTCCGGAACCAAAAATTTAACTTCGACATCAATGCAATTCCTTTCGAATTTCCTGGTTACTTTTTGCGCCCATGTACCGCTTTATTGAACTGTGTCAGTGGCGCACCATTCTACCTCGAAGTAGGCAGCCTGGAGAATATGTCAAATCTTTGGAGAGCAAAATTGATGCACCAATCAGAGAGAGCATGCAGCGATCTCCATGAAGATGTTTCAAGAACTTCGATATGTATTCACAGTTCCTTGACTCTCATTCCTCAGCATAAATTGTAGTGCTTGTTTTCTATATGGAGTGTGTCATACCCTTGCTAAAGGTATGATGTTCAAACTTGATTTGAAATGTAATTTCAGACGGTATAGGTGATAGAGGGTCCTTGTTAGAAATGTATTGTTGGATTAAGTTATACGGTCCGTGCTTGATTTAAACTATGAAAATTCCGCAATGATACCAGAATAGTAAATGCCTTAGGCTCCTGCCCTGTTACTATGCACTAGATAGAGCTGAACTTGGTGTCAAGTGTAGCTTGGATGCTGGACTATCCGAATCATGTGATTTGGGATTATTTTTTAAGATTTAATTGCTACATAGGATGCTTCTTGTTCAGGATTATAATAGATTCCACTATTGGGTATAGAATCAACATATTAAGAACTAAAGTTAGCAGTAAAATCGGTTTGGCACTTTGGAAGAATCTATTGTTTGTACTATAGTGTCTAGTGATAATTTGACGGTCCTCTAATCGACGTTCACTTGCCATATCAGGGGTATGGTTCGCCCTAAGTTTGTACTCAATGATGTAATGTGAGATCCTCTTTGGGAGGTCCTTAATTCTCAGCCCACTTACAGACGCTACCATCTTTGTCTATAAGGCCTTTTAACACCTTTTCTCCATTTCGAGAAGCGTATCACCTTCTTAATTGCGTCGAAAAGGAGTGTCCATTTAGAGGGTAATAATTGCTTGACATATCATCCTAGGTTTTCGTAGTGTTCTACGCGTATTCTGCTACTTGTAGTCCAAACGTTTAGGCGTCACACTACTTAAGGAACGACTCCCTTTCTTTTACTCTTACAAAATACCGTATATCCAAATCAGTACTACTTGTATTCAAATCTAAGCCACACCCTTGTTTGCCACTCCATCCCCACAGAAAATGGTGAGTAATTCACACCTTAACTCGTCTTTTTCTAGACAACATCTATCCACGAGTGTGACGTAAGTACAATCATCCGACCAACTCTTCATTCTAAAAATCCTTTGACTTCAAGGGACTTAGAAATTGCTTTCTGCTAGTACTTAGCACTTGCTAGCGTCCTTAGCACTATATAGGATATTAGGTCCTGCAAGGAATGCTCCTTTATATTTATTGTCAGAAAATCACTTTGAGCCTTTAATCCCCTATCCTCAGGAATAGGAAGCGCATAACGTTGCAGGTTAAATGGACCAATAGCTTATACTGTATAAATTATCATGGTGTGTCCTTCCAAAGAAACGCACATTGAGATAATGTTCCGATTTGTCACCTAAACTGAGTCCCATTCCAAATATCAAGCTATAAAGAGACTGGTGCCTTGTGATGAGATCCATGCATTACCAATTCAGGGAACGATTCTGGCAAATTTAGAGTGAAGTGTCACTAAGTCTTTTCATTGACGCTTACCTCGAGGAAAGGAGGGTGAGGAGATAAGTGACATGTATAGCCCGTTGTAAAAGTCCCTCCTTAAAAGCTCTAAGGTGACCTCGACCATTTGTAACGGGTTTGACGACCTGGTCGACTCTCAGAGTCACAGCATTATTCTTCTACTCCACAATTACTCGGCGTCGGCATTACCTTGTCTCATATGGCAAAAACGGTCGAGATATAGATGGTCGAACTAGATCCCATTCATCTCTCATATGATATCTTGCACAAAATCGGGATCAGTTTCGTCAGTATGCCGAGGAAGCAATACTTATCGAATTCGCAGTTTCCCAATTCTCCAGAGAGGAAGGGTCAGCACCCCCTTGAACAACTGGCCGGTTTTGCGTGAGATAGTTTGGTTAATCAAAACATCGTGTTTTAAGCAAAAACCGACTCTTAATGTTTGATGATTTCTAGAGATGGGCGTACGCTAAACTAAGTGGAGGTAAGGTTTATGGTCGAAAATTCATGGCTAGTAACAATTATTCTGGTGCAAAAACTCCTTCATTCGATCTGGTTTGGGGAAAAACAATTGGTCTGTGTACAATAGGGTATTCCGATTAGATGGGGATAATCCAGATGGGTTATGTACCGCGTTGACAGAGGCTAAGGCATGTCAACCAAAATAAGATTTAGGAGGAGAGTTGTGTGGAAAAAGCTACACGCATTAACTAATCGCTACATTTTCTGTATAAAATTCTATTTCAATAAAAGAACTATACCATGCCTGAAAGGGACGATATTACTTCCACAGGCCAGATGTGTCTTAGTCTTAAAAAGAGGGTACCATTCTTAGAAGGGGGTTGTTTCTCTCTTAGCCTATCCCTAAGCCTCATGTGACCTTCATGTGGCTATCAAGAGAGCCACGACACATGATAATAACAACACACAAAATGGTCCTATAGCACAGTCTAACACTCTCAGCTCACTACGTCTAAGACAAGGTTTCTCAGGGCAAAGCACAGGGTCGAATCCCCAAGAGACTGAATGGTTCAATAGTCGCCAGAATATTCTTAGAGGATTCGGAAGACTTTTATCAAGCTAAGGTCAAGTAACATCTTAGTAAGATATGATGATTTATTACCTAAATGCCTAAAACTATCAACACAAAAGGAAATAGTGCCAATTAAATTCAACGTATTTTAAAACAACCTAGAGCTTAAAATGCTCTCTAGCTCCGACTACGGAAACCTCACTAGTATTAAGTTCAAACACCAAGACCAATAAATTTCCTCAATAACGCTTGGTTCAACGCTCAAGGTTTTATGACCAAACAGAGAGCATTAATTCTTCAAGCGAAAGCTAGAACGACTGAGAAGAGAGTATAACCCAAATCGACCACCTAATCTCATGGTATAAAATACAACAAACTTCCCAGTATCTAATGGCTTCTCTAATTGCAATCAAGCCTACTTCGTGGAATCTTACAAATTAGAAACATTGATCGCGAAAACCCTAATCTTCCAACAATTCATTCTACCCACTCCGTGGAGAATTCTGTTCTTAATTGGAAATAATCAATTCGTTATTACATTCATTGTGATAAAAACAATGAATTCATAACAATACAATTATCCCTATGTAGTATTGTCATAAAGAACCATTTCAATTAAGCATGAACAATCAACAATCTAAATTGGATTTTATCTATTTCTCTCAAAAATCAATCATGGCTAGGGTTTAGCCTAACCCTAGATTTAAGAAAACTACCTCACACATCATTTTGATAAACAACTAATATTGCAACAGAAGATGATTAACTAATAAAAAGAGGAATAGAGATATAGAAAATAATACTTGAATTGATGAAATTGCAATCAATTTGTTGAAAGTACCAAATTTGAGTTTGTGTGCTCAAAAAAATGGAGAGAGAAGCTTCTTCTATCCACTAAATCATTATTGAAAGGTAGTCCAAGAATAGAATGAAAACTCTATGTAACTATTTAGATGCAAGGATAATGAATAGTTTTTCTACATCAAGGGGGCCACACAGGGTGTGCAAGTGATCTAGCGGCACTCGGTTGCGGAGTGGGCTGCATGTACTCTAAAACTCATCAAAAATTAGTGGGCAGCAACGAGGTTGCGGCAACTAGGTGATTTCCACAAACCAGGTTGCGGGGGAGTTTCATCGAGCATTCTTTGAGGCTTTTCGGCAATATAGCGTCTTGAATCGCTCCTTCTTTGGAATCACATTCGATTAGCTCTACATGCTCTCCAATAATCCTACGCAAAAGCACACTAAACCTACAATAAACAAAGCAAACAAACGAGAAGACAATAGAAAATATAGAAGTTAATAGTCTAAAAGGTTGAAACTATGGGATAAAGAAAGATGAAAACACAACAAATTTAGCGTAAAATATGAGTGTAAAAATGGTGTTATAAATTCCCCAACTTAAACCTTTGCTCCGTCTCGTGGAAAAGAGAGAAACAAGAAAAATAATCCTAGAAAGCAATAAAACTATACTCTGTCGTAGGATTCACGGTCCATTTTAAGCGCAATGAAGCCTTTAAACCTCTAATCGCTTAAGGAGGACGAGTGTGCTCTCGTGAGGGCCAAAGAGATTAACATCCACAATCTAAATCCATCAAAGCAAAGGTTTTTCAAAAATCACATTTCTCAACCAAGGAATCAAAATAGAGATTACAGCGGGACGCTAGTTTGTGCACTTCAAGATGCCGTCATGCCAGGAATAAGCAAGATCGCTCACCCCGAAAGAGTGATCACAAATGGGCATTTGAGGCCCAATCAATCGTGACAAACATCCCTCACTTGTCTAAGGACTGCGTGCTGGCTTTGACCTTATCCAATACATTCCTCACCAACTGCTCAAAGGCAAAGACAAGTGGCCTGTCTCAATAGTTCAAAATAGGGAGAGGCTTCAAAGAAAATCATAAGTTGAGTGTAATCAAGCAATGCTAATGCACATTCCATGTCTCAAAAAATTTAGCATATTTCTCATTCGGCTCCTCCAATTATATTCGACTCACATACCATTTAGTATTTTAGATAGAACTTTTTGGGTTGTAACGTAGGCTAAGGTAGGATAGGGGAAAGAAATTGGTTGGGTGCTCTCCTAGTAACCAGTTGAAGCTCCAAATCAGAGGCCAAGTAAAAACCAAATTCCAAGGGAAAATGGGCTTCCCCAAACTCAAACACTACTTAAATAACGTGAGTCAGAACAATTATATACAACTCTCTTGCTTTTTTACTACCCTTGAACTCTGACTTTTTTTGGAGGATGTTTTTTTGTTTTTTTTCCTTATTTTTTGAATTTTTTTTTTTTGATTTTTGTTTTTAACTTATATTAAGGGGTTTAAAGCTCCATAACCAACTGCACCCTACACAAGAACTCAAACCACTTATTCAACATGAAAAACATTTAACACTTGTTACAAGCATTAATTGTCATTTCTTGACCACTAGTTGGTGATCAAACAAAGATTTAAGCTAAGGCTCTAGTAGTATGGCTTATCTAGAAGTGGAAGCTCAAGGATTTTCAAATGTTAAGAGATATACCCCTAAAAACAATTTTTTGGTATGGAAAGAGGGAAATAAAAATACAAATATAAAAAATAGGTGAAATCGAAAATAAAATTTTGTGTTCCCAAACTTCCCCGCCAAATGAATGCCTTCAATCCATAGTTCCTAAATCGGCTTTCGGTCAAAAATCTCGGAAAACCATGAGTATGCACATTGCCTTTAAACGACATATGGCTAGATCCTCAACTAAGTTATGATTTTGAGTGCTTTAGGGGCTTCTAGGGGAAAAGTAGATCAACTCTCAATCAATGGTCAAAGATAAATGCCATACAAAGTCAAGACCTCCTCATAGGTTTTGAGGGCTCACCCGACTTGGCTAATAAAAGGCTCACCACCGGTTTGGGTCCATGAAAGTGAGAGAATGAAAAGTTCGATGGCTACGCTGACAGCGGCAAATCCCTTAAGTTAATCAGGCCAAGAACACAACAACTTAAACCTCAATCTCAGTGATCCAAGTCGAGATAAAAAATTCCCACTTTGCTTTTTGAAAAGAATTCAGGAATATTATTTGTGTTTTCTTTTCAATGTATCTTGCTGATTGTTGTGTTTTTTTTCTTTTTTTTTAGAAATTGAAAGGTATATACAGGAATGTTGTATTTCCTCCCACATTGAAAATTGCATTCCACATGCATATCAAAGGCAATAAATGTACTCAAAATCAAGGGAGCAGATACTCAACAACCTCTCTATAGGAAGGGGGAAGAGAAGGGTGGAGAGAACCCTTGTGAAACGCAACAAGGCCAAAAGATGAGAGCAAGACATGGAAGCCAAATCAACGCATTGCCTGTAAGGTCAGTCTTACAAAACTCATGACAGAAAGCTTTGCAAGGTCTCGCAGAGGTGGCATGGCAACGAGGCTTGTGAAGTATCAACCTTCAGGGAGGGAGTGAATGGGGGTTCGGGGGCAAATAGTGGTGTTTAAACTGGGGTGTCAACTACGAATGAACCATTGCCACGTGAAACAGTAGTCATACGCCTCAGTGAGAAGTCAACTCCTACTACTCATCAAATTTCCAATTTCAAAGAATGGTGCCATCTTTCTTTGTGAATCCAGCCATGGGTATCATGCAGAAATACTCAATAGAATCAGGACGCCTAAACGGAACTATGCCATGCAAAAGACAGATCTTGATGACCCAAATATAAAGAAATTGGGCGTAATAAGAACACCTCAGAACATAGCGCCACTTAAGTTGCTCTTCGCATTACAATAGACTCATTTGACGAATAAGAAAAGCACAATGGTCATGGGTTGGCACAAAGCTACGTTCAAGGCTGTGTAGCTCATCCCTTCGAAGCTTACTGTTCTACTCACGACCAAGATAGTATACGCGAGCACCTTTGCCGCATAGCGAGTGGGCAGGATGACGAATGAGAGAATTGGCTTCCGTTTGAGGCTCGACGAACATATCTCCCGACACCTGCCACTAAAACTTGTGAACATACCCCCAACCCGCAAGTTAGTCTGAGGACTCAATATAGCCATAAACTCTCTAGGCAGACAAGACCAATCAGGTGAGATCAATTCCATGTATGGCTCCCACATTTATAAGGCGAAAATTGATCACATATTCGCCACTCTGGCTTACATTGGGCTTTTTAAGGAGCTCAACAAACTCCAAATGTGACTCTTTCCGTAATCGGACACTTGGTATGAGAAGATCATAACGAATAACTAACATTTGAAAAGAGGCCAACGAAGATCATACTCTTTATATGCAAAGCCTTAGATCATCCATATCACACAAAAAAGAGGTGCGAGAGACCCCTCTCTACACATTTTCCATAATTGCTTGAAGATTGCGCATCACCAATTGAAATCAATTCATAAGTAGTCGATCACCATTTCTTTGGTTGCCTTTAGGAGTCAAAGAAATCCTTTTTCTTGCCACAAAGGAGGCAGAGGATTTTCCGCTTTTGAAGTGGGGACTTTTTAACAAAGTGGACTGGCCTTCAAGTGGAACTTGAAACCTGTTATAATTTCGTCGGAACACTTGGATGTGCTGCCATGGGAAGTAGGAAAATAAAAATAAACTCTATCATCACACCACCCTCAAGTTAGAAAATCACAAGTTCACAACCCAGAGTCCAACAAAACGAGTTCACGCACAAAGTTTGAAGGCCAAAATATATGTAACCTAACTTAATCCAATTCAACAAAGGAGTGTTGCCCAAATTCGTCAAAAGTTCGCCAAAAGCAGTGTACAATCTCAATTTACTCACAACAATAAATCAAAAAACAAATCTAATTACAAAAGTTAGGGTTTTTTTTTGGTTTTTTTTTTTTTTAATTGACCAGACACAGTGCTGGCAGGGGCTGCTGCGTGGATGCTGCTCGACGTCGGTGGCAGAGGCGGCGGAGCAGGGGTGGCAGCCGTAGTGGCGGAACAGAGGGGCGAGGGGCGAAACTTTTTTTTTTTGTTTTCTGTTGTTTGCGACGCTGCTGGTGGGGCAAAACTGACTGATCGGGTGCTACGGCGGTGGTGGTGAGGTTTTGAGGTCGCCGGAGCAGAGGGAGAAAGATGAAGGTCGCTGCTCTGTTACGCTACTGTTGTTTGCGTTGTAACCGGTCTTTTACGTAGTTTTCTCGCTTTATCTCTTTTTCTTTTTTTGGTTTTGGATATTCGAATTACAGTAAAACCACCACAGGTTGTGGTATTTTGGCTTTCGCACATTATCGGTTGCGTGTAAACTGCTTGATTGAGTAGCAAATGCCTATTGTTTATGTTATATGAAAACATGGGCTTGCAACATCCTTACGGAACTAGGCTGTTTTTTTTATGTACATGTGCTCCAATGAGACTCAAAGAAAAATCTGTACAAAAGAACTAAAGCTACTACAAAAGCAAAAATATTCAAGATAGAATTAACCCAAAACACTAACTAAATTAAAACGATAATATCAAACTACTCAATTGAAATTTTGGACTTTTTTTTTCTTTTTTTTTTTGGTCTGATGTTTAATTTTTTTTTTTAAACTAAAAGCGTAAAAATAAAAATAAAAAGAAAAAAGTTAGAAGAGGACTTGGGGTGGCTCCCAAGAAGCGCTAGTTTAAGGTCACTAGCTTGACACCTTCCATATCATGTAGCCGAAGGTGAGAAGTTTAAAATGCTCTCTCATGATCATAGGATCGGCAGTGCCTCTGTAGTACCTTCACTCTCTTTGACCATTTAACTTGGAATAGTAATCCTTGACGGTTCCTAGTTTCCAGCAATAAGGAAAAACCTTGTGATCGAAATGGTCCTGAACCATACTAGACCGAAAAAGCTTAACCGGAATAATTAATCTAGAGTTATAAGAAGAACCAAACCCTTACCTTAAACTCTCTTCCAAAGATCCTTGTCATGCCATCTTCTTTGTTCCTCCTTGTACACCTTGAACGTTTCGTATAACATCTAACGAATCTCACAGCTCATTTAGTTGTAAACAATCTTTGGCTCACAGCACACCGCTGCTTGCAATCAAAGTTTATGGTGATTGCGCCATTACGCACGATGCCTAATTCAACGGAGAGATGACACGCTTTTTTCATAGAACAAGCCTAATAGATTGTCCCATGGGCGTTTGAAGCAGTTCTAATATGCCCAAAGGCATTCATCGAGTTTTGTACCCCAATCTCTTGATCTCGCAATATAACGTTCTTCTCTAAGTGATATTTTTGACACTTCAACTCTGTTTAGATATTCTCAACTTGCCCATAGTTTGTAGGTGATATGAAAAGTCCCAACTCGATATTACTCCATACTTTTCCACATTGCCGTTCGAACTCTTTTCTAAATGTGGTCCCATGCACTAATCAATACTCGTGACACTGCTAAAAATCGGGAAGAAAGATCTTCTTAAAGAACTTTGAACCACACGAGTCATCTATTAGTAGGAGTAGCAATTGCTTCAACCCACTTTCGAGAACATAGTCAGCGAAACAACTTAGGAAATATATACTTATTCCCATATGAGAGAAGGGAAAGGTCATATAAATCAATTCCAAAATCAATACATTCAACCTCAAGAATGTATTATAGGCATTTCATTCCCCTGGAGATGTTTCCAGTCTTTGACATGAACAATACAGACTGAACAAGAAGCGATGAGACATCTTGAACAAATGTGTGGTCCATACAGAAAACCTCCTGACATTGGAGGAGATATCTCGCAGCAGTATTTGATTTGGTAGATTTGATTGGAGACCTGACCCATCAGCGAATGGAAATCGAATGACAATAGGAGAAGTCTGATAATAACTTCAGGACGCTCAATGATTACGGGTATACTATGCACTTCGAATAATTCATCCGCACATTCCTTGGTAAGAGAAAAGGATCATCCCAAAAGTATCTCTTTTCACCTCCTAAAAAATTTCTATCTTGTTGTGAATGAATAGCCATGAGGGAGAGGTACCACTAGCTAAAAAGTTGTCTATATAAGCTCATTACCCACTTCAAGGTAAAGCCTTGCCATTTCTTCATATCAATGACTCGGCCTCAGGCATGTGGTCAAGAAAGGTGTTCGCCCTCATAAAGATAAGGATTTGCATCCTCCTCCGCATCATCGACTGTATTGAGAAAGTCAATAGGCCGAATAAGAAAATTCCAACCGGAAGAGGGAAACGTACTTCAAGAATACAAGTGGAAAATGTCACTAGTCTCTTGGATTGCAACTAGTCTGTCAGTTATCAAAGGAATGCGACTTTGGGTTTTACTTCACCTATGAACTTCTCGATGGGACAAGGGCATTAGACTAACTACTGCCCTCACACTCACAAAAAAGAGCCTTTTTTATCTAATATCACCAAGTCTTGACTGAACTTGAATAATGTCAGGTCTTCCAAGCTTTTGGCAAGCTTATTTTTGCAAGATGCACTACATTCAGCTTGTGAGTTAGAAACAGTTGCATTCTTCTATGTGTCGCTGATTTTTGAGAGCATGTCTTTCGAGACTGCTTTGCATAAGTGGCATTAGGAGATAGCATCCAAGTAATGGTATGTTAATGCAGCTTCTTCAGATATCAAGGAACTTCCATGATTTTCTTTATGGTCTAGCTGTTGGCTTGTGCAGACTATGGTGGGGAATGAATGGTGAGCTTATAATGGTCAATGGGAGTAGCTGAGTAGTGGTTCAATGTCTTCTCTCCTTTTTTCTACCTCAATCTCCTCTACCATTCTTCTCAATTTAACTGCTTCAATTTCACTTGTGGTTGGTCGTGACATATTTGCTTCGGTTGGTGGCTCCTTGATGGTGTGAGGATCTTGTATACTCTTTTCTCCTTCTCAATGTCACTGGAATTGATTAGACTTTGGTGTTGCTCTCAGTATTGCCCTGGAATGGGCCCATATGGCCCTTGAAGATGACCTTACTTGTTGAGCAGCGTTTGACCTCACTTGATCTTTCCAAGAGTTTTTTGTTGAGCGCATTTCTTGATAACGGTTGTAATTTCTCTTATGCTACGCTTTGTTTGTTGATAAGGAAGTTCTCCATCATTAGCTTCCATGGTGTGCTCTTTTGTGGATTGGATGGTTTGTGGATTGACATTTTGGAATGGTTGATTGAATGGTGCCTAGCTTGTGTAAACTGGCGGTGCATTTAAAATTAGTTGCGCAGGTGTTGGTAGGATTCAGTTTGTGGCTTAGTGTTCTTGTATGAGTGAATTCATGGCTTATCTTCCCCCCTCATTATATTGTTAGATAAGGGATCAAAACGGACGCCTTGAATTGGAATTATTTCGAGAGCATTAGCTTGGCTCATATACGACATCTCCATCATTGTTGACTTGGAGCATTGTGATTAGGAGCATGACTTGTACTGACCACACATTTGACATGTGCACCCGCATAGGTCCATATCTGGAACGGACAAAACTCTTGAGAGAGTGCACAGTGTAAACAGTACCAGCTATGAGGGTTAATGCTAACATTCATTATTTACCTTTTCTTTGAACGTATTTCGGTCCTACGTTGGATATAGTTTATCATTGCCGCATCTTTTCAAGCAACTCCTTTTGCTTCCGGTTGGATTTTCTTAGTCATAAGGAAACTGTACAGCAGCTCAATATAGATTACGGAACTCATTGTGTCAAACCATTAATAGGAAAGTTGGATTCACAGTCCATTCGGGATCCATGATGTGGGCTCTGCATTTGTAAACGTAGAAACTTCTCCATGTCTATAACACTGACTCGTCATCAGATTGTTGAAAGGTTGCTAGCTCAAATTCTCATACCTTCGCAGCTTTCTTTGCCCCAAGAACTTCAACAAAGTAGCCCTTACAGAGTTTTGTCCCAAGTATCAAAAGTTCCAATCACCTTTCAGTCTTCAACCATCCTTGTGTCTATCTCGAAGACAGCAATGGAATAGGTATCGAATGGCATCTTCAACCTCACATTATTGATTTTCACACGTTATTACATTTCTCCAGAGGTTGCAATATGAATTAAAGGGCATACATTGGCTAGCCTGCAAATGAATCATTGGAGATAAATTGGGATGAATTTGAGGCTTGATGCAAAAATTTGCAGATTGATAGTTGGTCAAACATGCTAGATAGTGCACAGTTGTAGTGTCTGGGTATCATATTCGCCAAGTGATTTTAGTACAAGCTTCCCGTCCATGTGTTTCTTGTGTACTTGCATTCTATTCTCCTTCTTCTTTATACTCCTTGCTACGTGCAGTAGCCTCTGATTTCCAAGGTCTATAGGAATCAGAATTCTCGTTGACCTGTTCTTCTCCGAGTTTGCATGCAAACAAGAGAAAAATAAAAGACAGAAACAACAAGATCAGTAACAAAGGAAAAGCGATAGCAAACAAACTGATAATAAAACGGCCTGCAGAGATTAAAATCAAAACCTAACTAATCTTTAAACACGTTAATCCCGCAATGGCTGCCAAACATTTGATAGGCGTGTCGAGCAGAACTCTAACAATAATATTCCTAACTTTTAACCTCTAACTACGTAGTACGGGCAGCAAGGGTCGAATCCAAGTAGATATAAGGTTAAAGTGGTCAATTTTGTTTTTTAATTTATGTGCTAAGCCAAGTCACAATTTAGATGATTGAGATTTATTAATATGCTAAAATTATCTAATCAATCACACACACGAAAGTGCACATTAAAAATCAACGATTAAATACCTAGAGTTTAAGCATCAACCACTAGCAATAGGATTGACACAAATGCATTCATATCCGGGCATTTTTATTTCGAATTAGTTGTTCACATAGAAAGGTAACATATAAAATCCACAAACTCTTCTTTCCCTCTATTTCCGAGTATATTGGGTCTCTAAAATGTTGCAATTCTAAGTCTAGTCGTGGAATCATCAGACATAGAGACATCGAATTGATTCGAGTAAACCAATTATTCCAAACATAATTCATATCTTACCCACGTCGCCTGTGGAGAATTTCATGGTTCTTAACTTATAATAATACAAATTACGTTATTACCAAATCCAATTCGCCATTTGGTGAATGATAATACAATTGAATTCATAACATATGCAAACAAATTATACTATCTCATGTATTGTCATATAGAACCACAATCAATTGAAGCAGAACTTCAACAAAAATCAAATTTACGGGATGTTTACTAAGAATTTGCTTCAGAAAATTCATCATGCTTAGGGGTTTAAATAACCCGTAGGTTAGAGAGAATGGCGAACTGCACACATATTGGTTAATAAACATAAAGGAATATTCAAAGAGAAATGATTAATCTACAAAAAACAGAATTAAGATAAGAAAATAATATACTTGATGAGAATTGCCAAATCAATGTTGAAAAGTACAATTTGGGAATTGTGTGCCTCAAAATTAGGAGAGAGAAGCTCTTTCTCACTCTCTCGAGCAACGACATATTATTTGAAAGTATGGTCCAGGGAATAGAATGAAAACTCTATAGTAAAAACATTTAGAATTCTAGGAATATAGAATAGTTTTTCACATCAATGAGAAGGGCGCTGCAACAGGGTGTGGCAAGTGATTCTAGTCAACTAAGGTTGCGGAGTGGGGCTGCCATTCCTCCGAATAATCAAAAATTCAAGTGGTCCGTTTTGCACTCGGACGAGTTTTGCAGGACATATACTGAGTTTCTGATGGCATGTTCCACAACCAGCGTTTGGCGCGGTGGATGCATAATGAGCAATTCTAAAGACTTGGAGTTGTTTTCTCATTGGCAAATTACCGTTTGAAGCGTTAGCAGGGCGCGGTCTTTGATCAGAACAATCGGCGATTAACGTAAATTACATGCATCTCCGATACTTCCTGAGCGCAAAATATACGCTAACAACCTACACAACAAAGCAAAGCGAATACAAACCGACGAACGACAAAATAGCAAAATTATAAGTTGAGACTGCTCTAAATAGGTTTGAGAGGACATGGGAAAGACAGATGGAAATACACAAATTTTTAAGGGTAGGCAATATATTGATGTAACGTAAAGCTGTTATCACTGATGTCTCTTGCATTTTTGTTTCTAAGGCCCTCAACCTGCTAATCCTTCTCAGTGAACGCTACTGTTGGTAGGATGACTGGCACAACTCTTGCAAACCATTGGAAAAAACTTTATCTTCGATGTTTTTATTGGCTGAGCTCAACTTGTCTTTAGCCCTCTGAGGGGTTTTTGATCATCTGGATTCACTGCATAGAAGGGTAGATTTCAATCCATTATCAGACCTTTAATAAGTAACTGTTGCAGATGGGTTAACATGTTATCCAGACTCATTATGCTAAGATTCAAGCGAGAGAGATTGTTCTCATAGAAAATTGATCACAGAATGTTGGATCAAGGTCTTATCCACGCTAATAGTGTGGTTCTCAATCCCTTACCCTTCGACCAGTATCCTGTATTGGCAAAAGAGGATGGTAGAGTTGGGAGATTATGCTTTGTCTACAACACAGGCTATCGTGAATAGGAGAGACAATCAAAAGAGGCAAAGTTCTATATCTGAGTTTTTAATGAGAATTGAGTTGATGGATCTGTCTGGACTAGGTTTTTCCCATGCTAGAAAAATCTGAGGTTTGGTTATCATACAGTTAGGGTGCAATGAGTTGATGTTCAAAGACTTTACTTCTAAATCATACATGGCATTTTCTGAGTTTTTGTTTGATAGCTTTGCTTACAAAGGTGCTTTCCTGCAGTCGGGTTTCAAACATTGGTATGAATGTCAAAGTGTTTCAAGCTTCTTCTGAGCGAGTGTGGTTTTTTGATATTCTTTAGAATGAGGGTATCATTAAAGTTATTTTGTAAAGACAATGGAAAAAGGAGATTATAAAGCATTCTCGTATACAGTATTATTCAATTGCTCGCAAGGAGCAATGGATCTTACACATCAATGAGTAGCAAACGTCGTACAAGTTTTTGCTATATATTATGGCGTTTTATATATTGGGGTGTCAGTACATTATTAGGTGAGAGGGGTCCAAACTATCCGGAGGAGATGGATAGCCAGCTCCAAAGCATGGCCATGTGCTAGGTGATGTTAAGATACATATATTGGGTTTTTTTCAGAGTCTAGGCTGTTATTACAGGAAATTATTGTAAAGGATATTTTATATTTCCAGGCATTGACTATTTGTCTAAAAGGCTGGGAGGGATTCGAGATGTTGTGGAGAATGCTGGCTGTTGGATTTCAGACGCATCTAAAGAGCTCTCACTGATGCACCTAGTGTTTGGTTTGTTGTTCCAAGACGTTCTTCAAAGACCTTTGTGGTGGATCGCAAATGCATCCACAATTAATGGCATAGGTGCTATTTTAATGCAAAGGGCCATCCATTGGCAGTTATATCAGAAGGCCTGGGACCTAAATGGAGGGTTTTCAGCTACTGAAAGGAAACTCTTGGCAATTGTGCATACGCTAGGAATGAGAGCAGTATCTAGATTGGTAATAAACTCAAGAAACTTGGATAACAGATGGCATAGGGTTCAGGGGCCAAGTTGGGGAAGGAGGTCCGTAACAAGAAGAGAGAGGGATGCATGGAAGGGTTTGTTCTTGTACAAGGGAGAAAATTGGTGCACACTTTAAAGGAGTGGAAATGGCAAAACAAACACCTAAAACCCGGCATCAAAAGGGTAAATACAACAATATGCTGTAAGGAAAAGGCATCTCTGGCGTTGTCCTAATGGGGAAGGAGGCGAAAGTCTGATTGTATTGGTACTTCTATTATTCTATCTTAAAATTTGTTTTTGTGCCTTTTTATCTCCAATTATGTCACAACGAAACATGTCATCCTATTGATTTATTGTTTGCTTGCCTAGGGTGAGGTCATCTTGTAGAAACTCTATACGACTGCTTTAATAAAAATGGAAGAATCGTTTTCCCATTCAACAACTTTTGAGTTTGAACTAGGGATTAAGTGTATTAGGAATGACTGGTTGGTTTACAAGTAAAATAGATTGTGATTGCGAACAGTGTATAGGATTAGGTGGATAAGAAAAACTTTTGGCGATGGTTAGGACTGATTAGGGGGCGCAAGAGTCGTAAGTTAGGTTATAACTAATCTAGCGTGAGAGGATTGACACTCTTATTCAGCAGACTTTGGTATCCAACAATTAGATTAGGGGATTCAGTCTTGGGAAGATTGGGACTACAATAGGGGGTAAGTGGAGATCATTAGAGACTATCAGGAAGTTAGGCTAAAAGGATGCTAGATGCATATTGTTCTAAGACTTTCCAGGTGGCCTCTATGTTTTATTATAGTTCTATCAATATCGTTTTCTGTCTAATCTGTGGATTCTGAAATTCAAGAGATATGTTAAGTTGAGTCCTAACAAAACTGCAGACTATTTTGTACTTAGTGTTGAAACAGCTGTGGAGTCAGTCTTATTGCTTGGTGTAAGAGTAGATGTGGTTAAATGGGCTATTATTGTAAGAGAACTAGAGAGGTTGAATACAATTGCTAAGTTGTGCTGTGTACTACATCTGAGTTAAAGTCATATTCTCTTCAACACATTAAGTAATCTCATTATGGATACGGGGATGACTCTGAGGATTGAGGTTCACTATATCCTTGTCCGGGAGACAATTAAAGGACCTATAGGGATGGAGTGATATTAGGGATTAAGACTAATGTAGATTGTTAGAAAAGGGTTTATTTGGCTAGTGCTCTTGGGACACCATCTTAGTTGTAAGAGAAAGATGGGAGTTAGGTGGTATGACTATCGAATTGCAATGATATATAAGTATCCCTGCGAGATAGATGATTGCTTGACCAGTTCCAAATAGGCGAGTTGGTGTTCAAGAATGATCTAGGGTCGGAACACAGTTGGGTCTGACACGGATTCAAATGCTGGATCGTTACGGTATGAGTTAGTATATCTTTTGGGTTACGTATGCACTGCTTTTATGGACCTAATAATGAGTGTTTCTATGAGTGTAGACAAATTTGTGTTGTCATTATTGATGATTTGAAAATCTTTCGAGGAATGAGAGACATACACAAAATTTTGAGGATATACTAGAGAACCTCTTAGAAATCATAAATTTTGCCAGTTTCTCCAAATGCCGGTTGGTAGAGCAAGTTGCATTTTGGGCTACTTTCTGAGAGGAGTTTTGTGGACCCGCAAGATTAAGGTTAGTGAGTGGCCTACTCCTAGAATGTGGAACTGATGTTCGTAGTTTTCTAGGGATAGCTG
>SNQN01005136.1:28437-46590 GCA_008642245.1 Bassia scoparia | reverse complement strand
TCCCTTAGTCGTTTGACTTGATGACATACAAGTGCGAAGAACCAGGTAATTGGTTTGCTGAATACATTGGTCAACAGCTGAGAAAATTTCTCGGTCACTTGAAAGAAAGTGACATGTATGCTAACAGTTATATGTTCAAATTGTTCTCTGTGATTAGCATACAGGTTTTCCAACTCTCTGAGCAAAAGGTCCTTCGAGTTAATCTGTAAACTTTCCAAGTTGAAAAGAAGATCAAGGGCAAGCTTTGAGATGTGAAGAATATGAAGACTAGTTCTTAGTTTAGACTAAACCTTTATATTGTATAAATGCATAAGTAAGGTGATTGCTTGTATTATGATGGACAAATTATGTGACTTTTCTTGTAGAGTTCAACACAACTAACCAGTTGGTTAGTTGGCTTCAACACTACCAAGTTGGAAGAACAGTTCTACGTTCTCACAACTCTGATCACTTGTCGAGCAAGTAAACGTTTTTGAAGATTTCCTAAAAAGAATTTTGGAAACTTCAAGGTGATCTAGTAAGAGTATTTACTTGGAATATTGTGTAATTGATTTTGTCGACTTAAGTTAACTAATATATTTTATCTTGTAAAAATAATATCTTGTAAACTTTCCTAAAAATTATGTGTGGATCTTTGGACAACAAATTCTTCACATTATTATAGGTTTGACTATGATCAATTGCATGGCTCTTGCCTATAAATATTCACAAGTATACACTCTTACACATGATTTTCTCTCCGAGCTTCAAAGAGTTATTTTCGAGAGAAGAAAAGTCCCTAGTTTTACATCAAGCAAGCGTAGATCATACAAGTGCATATATTGAGATTTAATTTACTCTTGTACGCTCTTWGTGAGAGTTATTTGAGAGAAARRAAYTTGTATTGGATCATCAACAAGGGGTTGGTGATCGGGTAGYATTTGAGAGTTCAATTGYGAGTGCTTGTRAGTTCAAGTGCGAAATAGCACACTTGGGTTRAGTSTGGGGTTTCTTTGTGTGAGAGTTCATACATTGAGAGAGTGAGGGTTACTATTATTCATTCGGAGTAGAATTAATAAAAGTAACTAGGTTAGGAGGACGTAGCCCAAAGTTGGGTGAACCTCGTTAATCTTGTGTGTCCTTTATTATTGCTCGATAACTGTTCTACTAACTGTTTAACTAATAATTCCGCTGCGAAGACCAGTACAACTGGTCTACCTGACTAGAACAGTAGCAAATCGAAAATTTTATGGGGTACTCAATTCACCCCCCCCCCCCTCTTGAGTACTCTTGGGAAACCTTCACATTGTGAGCTTAGATATGAACCTTCTGATGTATTGAAGTCGACCCAAGAACCCTCGGATCCTTTGCATTTTGCGGTGGCCTAAGTGATATGATTGCTTTGATCTTTGTTGGATCGATCTGGATGCCTTGAGAGCTGATGATAAAACCTAGGAGCTTGCTTGAAGTGACTCCGAATAAGCACTTTTGCGGATTGAGACGCATGTTGAATTGTCAAAGTCTCTAGAAGAACTTCCTTAGTGCAAGGGTATGTCCTTTGCGGTCTTTTGATTTGACGATCATATCGTCAACATAAACCTATACTTCTTTGTGTATCATGTCATAATGTAGAGCAATGGCAACTCGTTGGTATGTGGCGCCTGTATTTTTGAGACCAAAAGGCATCACAATGTAGTAGTATAGCCCCCACTGAGTGGTGAATACCCATCAATGAATGAGAATAAGGAATGATCTGCAGTGTTGTCTACGAGAACGTCTATGTGTGGCAGACAGAAGTCGTCTTTCGAACTTGCTTTGTTTAAGTCACGAAAATCTACACACATTTCTTAGGTACTAGAACGACATTTGCTATCCATTGAGGGTAATTGACGACCATAATGAAGCCTACATTGTGTTGTTTGATGACTTCCTGCCGAATGTTAAGGGCTACATCCGGTTTCATGCGACTAAGCTTTTGTATGACTAGCTTAGCCCCCTCTATGAGCGAAATTCTGTGTTGTGTGATGTTTGGATCAATCCCTGGCATGTCTTCATATGACCAAGCAAACACAGTCATATATCTTTTGTTGCATGTTAACGTTGTTATATGTGAAGTAATAGATCGATTCCAAGACTTGAAGTATGAATCCTTTCGAAGACATTCGAAGAAGAAAGCTTTGTTCAAAAATTGAAGTAGTTGAAGGAAAGATTCAAGTTCTTGAAGATTACATGAAGATTCGAAGAATTGTAATTTAGAGTTTAAATTAAGGATTTTCATGTAATATGCTATGTAGTATGATTAAATGGAAATGAACTAAGTGCCTTAAGTGTTTTTTAGTATGTTGTGAATTCTGGTACAAAGCTTGGAACAGAATTCATAACACACTCAAGGAACCAAGCTGGGGAACCAGCTGAGTTCCTGAATGGAATGTTGGCTGCGGTTTTGAAAAAGGGTTTTTCTAAAATATTTTMAARGRWWWTTTTGAAAGATTATTTGYAGCTGRAATTATAGATGGATATRTGTATATTGCYTTAAAACTTGGAGTATATATCTTGTTCGATCAAAATCTTAGGATAAAGACGAACAAGATAAATACTTTCCATAAAACTAATCTTGCCTTGTTTGGCAAGAATAGATTTATGGAAACTAGGGTTAAGTCAATATACATATAAATATTCGTCATGCTTCCACATTCCATATCTCTCTCCACGGATTAAAAAGAGAAAAATACTTTGAGAGAAAAACACAGAAAGCACAAGTCCATTATCATTGAGTCATACACGAGCATAAGTCGAGCTTAAAACATTCTCTTACTTAGCTTTTAAAGAAGTAGTTCATAAGAGAGAAAGATTGTTCTTGTAAAGGCATTCAACAGAGGGGTTGAAGGCCTGGAGAGTGTTTGTGAGTTCAAACACAAAGTTGGACTTACGAGTGTGAGTCGAGTGCACATTCAGAGTTGAGTGTGGGGTGTGTTGGTTCCCGGAATAGGGAAACAGTAGAGTGAGCAAGTTCTTTGTTTTTTAGAGTTGATTAATAAAAGAGCTTAGGGTAGGAGGACGTAGCCAAGAGTTGGGTGAACCTCGTTAAATACTGTGTGTTCTTTATTGCTTTATTTACATTCCGCTGCGTATAGGAACCAGCCCAACTGGTTCCTCATTATAAGGTCAAAAGCAAAAAGAAAAATTGGTCATAGTCAATCATTCTCAATTCMCCCCCCCCCCCTCTTGAGTATTTCAGAACCTTCAATAAGGGAGAGGGCGAACTAGGCTCCTTGACAGACTCAGGAGGACACTTCCTAGGACTAGCTATCCTAGCTTATACGACACTAGAGTCAGACTCAGTCTCAGATTCAGAATCCTCGAGCATTGGTCCTTCACCCATGGTGCACTTGATGACCTTGCCTCCTGGAGTAGTTATTTTCACGCTTTTGCGCCAACCATGAACCAAGCCTTCGACTAGTGTGATGAGAGTAGTGGGGTCGAATGCTTCCTTGGTCATTGCCATGAGAACCTCTTGTTCAGCTAGAGAGGCGATTTCTTGCCCAAATAGGAGTCCCAAACCTTGTGCTTCAAGGCCATCTAGGGCAGATGCCTTTCTCGTGGGGACAGAATCCCCGTCTACAATGTTGCACTTGTTAGAGTCTTTGAACCATGTGCTTCTTTTTCTGTAAAATAAGAATGATGGAGGGAACTTTGGTGGAAGTTCAAAACGAGCGTTTCCACGGTAATCGCCAAGGTATTCTATATGTGGTTCGCCCAAAAAACCATTAAGGCGGTATTTCTCGAAGTTCGTTAAAATGTATGGATCCCAGATGCATTCAGGAGTTTTCTTTCCCCATTCCCGACATACACACATGCTCTTGCTTAGAGATTTGACATTGCATAGCTTCAAAATTTTGTAGAGCACGTCATTTGGAAGGTTAGCCAAGGACTTTTGATTGTGATCTTGTGGCTCATACATTTAGAAGTTTTTGCCTATAAGGTAGGGTAGACCATCCCATCCTGTCTTTAGCTTTTCGATCATGACCCTCTTGTAGCAGTCACAAGTCATGCGGTCGCTTGAGGGTGATAGGCATCTGAGACTTTCCTTGACGGAGGAGGAACCAAACTGACTGAATGCTTTCCTCGTGCTGTATTGAAACGCCCATCAGTTAGAGCAACTGATTTCGGGCTCGTCTAATGAATTGGTGTTATGTAAATGGAAGGGTCGAAAGAAGTTTCGTTTTCTTCAAGCATGCAGATATTGACCCCTTCGCTTGTCTTGTTCTTCGCATCGATCACATCTTGCAGAATGTTCTTGAAGGTGAAGCAACCTTCGATGTTATGGCCACGGCTTTGATGATATCTGCAGTATTTGTCTGGATTCCACCACACATGTCTTTTTTCGGGAGCCGAGTCAAGAGTAGGTCTCATAGGTTTTAACGACCCCTTTAGCACTCAAGTGTTTTAATGATTATGCAGCAAAAAAAGCCAAGGCGAGAGTACTTGCGCCTTTGGAGGACCTCCCTTGTAACTTTAGGAGGTATAGGAGGGCGACGATCTCTCGTTTTTTCTAGTGTTGAGGATCGTAACACTTCACAATCTTCGGTGGTATGCCCATTCCCTTTGTAGATTTTTGTAGGTTTCCCTTCGGTGGATGATATTGTTGCAGGATTATCAAGCTCGATCGAATGGTTGAGGTTGGGAGCCCCAGAATTTAAGCACGGTTTGCGCTTGTTACCGGCTTTGAATGTTTCAAATTCCTCCCCAAGAGAGTGCATTCGCGTGGAGAGAGGATCGATTAAGTTGATCAACTGAGTGACAAGTCTATCAAGGCCAGCGATTCGGTCTTTCAATATCTTATACTCGAGCTCATCGCGCTTCTGAGTGTCGGGGGTTTTGTCACTGAGAGCCTTAATTATCTTATTAGGTGTGAAACACGAAATTTACAGGACTTTGTTAAAGCATATTATAGTGATGAGACAAGAAAGCAAGCACTCGTACGAGGAATTTAAAGTTATGCCTTACGGTTTCATTTAATTTGAATCGTCAAATCGTTTGTTAATCAATATTACATGCAAATTACATAGAAAGTCGAATTTCTACACAAGCATGCAAAAGGGGGTTTAGAATTGAGACGTTAGCCTCAAACCTACCTCGCAACACGATGTCGAAGTCCAAGGACGCAGCTTCTGACCCTTAGGAACCCTTGTCGAACTGTTAGAACCCTTGAAAACCTCCTAGATCTATTGCAAAAGAACCTTTGAATGTGTTTTTATGTGTTTGAATTGTATTTGAATGTGTTTGTGTGTCTTTGTGAGAGACAATAAGAGTGAGAGAGAGAGAGTTGGACGAGTGAGAGAGAGTTCATCCGAGAGATTGATCATCCCTCCAAATGAATAAAGAGGCTCCATATTTATAGGCAAGGGTCGAAATCGACCAAAACAGGCAAATTTTGGGAGCAATTACGCCCAAAACTAGGCGTATTTGCGCCTAGTATCAGCCTAGATTTCGAACGATTTTCCTTGCCTCGAATAGTGTGATTGCGATGAAATAATATCGTGATATAATCGTACGTGATTTTATACGACTATGATTTGATATTATTGCGATTGTGTCGGATATTATTGCGATATTCAAGATTGCTTTACCTCGAATAGCGAGATTGTAATGAAATAATATCGTAATATAATCGTATAAAATATATACGTGATTTTATTCGATTATAGTTGTTATTATTGCGATTATGACTGATGTTATCATGATGCTCGGGATTCTCGACTTCCTCGGGACGCGTGTCTCGAGGCGAAATTTCTCGGGATGGCCGCTTTGCTCGGTTTTGCGCTTTTGCTTAAGAAATTCATAAATATTAAACCACAAATTGACAAATTATGGAAAAAATATGTAAAAATTCCTTGTGAAAAATAGTGTGTTGTGTTAAAATTTCGTGAATTTTGGCATTGTTTTCATAATTTAATTAATTATCGCAAAATTAATTAAATTATTGAAAATTCCGAAAATTGCAAAAAATACTTAGAAAAATTCCGAAAAATTATGGAAAAATGTTTGAAAATAAGTTAAAAATATTTGAAAATTAAAACTTATTTTTTGAGGTGCTAAATACCTGGAAGAGGTGTTCGGTGCAAGGGAATCTGCCTTTCTTAGGGCTTGTCAAGGTCCTAGCTCTCTCGATTTGACTTGTGTGTTGCGAGGGGTGTCTTATCATTGGCCGTTTTGGGCTAGAGACAAATGTATGTATCTACAGCCTTGGTTAGTGTAGAGGCGTGGGGCATCACTGGGTCGGATTGGGTCCGGTCCCTTTGCCCTGTGTGGTACAGTCTCGATTGAGACATCGTATTGCGAAGAATTGAATTCTTGCTATCTTTCATAGTGTGAGTATGCTTGGCATTGAGGGTCATAGAAACTCGGCATCGAATAGAGGAAGTCGCCACCGCACTTCTTTGGGGAAGCTGTGGAACCCGTTTTAAGCCTTGCCTATAATTGCATAAAGCAAGGCGAAGGACTCCATGTCTGGTAGTGCACCAAAGGTCTGGATTAGGGGATGAGGGTAAGGGCAAAGTAGTGCACAACACCCCCACCCCCCACACATCTAGCGGCCTCTACTAGATCTCATTGCAAATTCACCAATTGTAATATCGAACAACATATATGTTCGTATTGATCCTTAGTTGTTATTAGGTGGGTGCATTAATTCATGTAATACTATTAATTGTTATCGCTTTGAATTAGGTCAAGATTCAAGGATCCTAAACCGTTTGTCCATGATTATCTTATTAGGCGTGACAATCAATTAATAGGTCTTTAATTAAAAAGTATACAAGACCATGAATAAGAATATACAAGGAGAAAGAAGGAGGAGACTTACCTCGTATCGCTATCCAAGATAAGACAAAAGGCAAAAACAATAGTTAGATTTGAAATTGAAATCGCATCGCAAATCGGTATTTACATATTTATATAGGATAATCAAAGAAAATGTTAATAATGACAATTATATTGAAATCGAATTGAAAAGAAAGAAAATAAGAGGTTTATTTACTTGTTAATTGATGTCTAATAGTTTATTAGTCAATATTACATGATTCAAAGTGATAAAAACAGGCAAAATCAATGAATAATTAAAGAGAAGAGAAGAAGGAGAGAGGTTATATGAGTTTTGTGGCCTCATAGGTTATACCAACAATGCGTGGTCAAACAATCCTCGAACGATTTCTTTGAATGTTATCTCTTGATTTGAATGTGTATTGAATGTTCTTTTGAGTGTGTATTAAATTTGAAAGAGTTTAATTTCTTTGAGAATTTTTCGAAGAGAGGGAGAGAGTATGGATGAGAAAGAGAAAGAGAGAATGTGAAGTGTATGGAGTCTGTGGATCTTGCAAATGAAGGGGGTTCGGCCTATATTTATAGGCCAAAGCCAAAAAGAAGCAAGAACTGGGTGCAATTACGCCAAAAACTGGGCGTAATTACGCCCAAAATTGGGCGCAGTTGCGCCAAAAACTTGCTTGATTTTGGCTGATTCGTTTTATCCTTTTTTGAAGATTGCGTACAATATAAAATCAAACAAAATTATCATTTGATTTTATTTGATTGTGATATTTTAACAAAAAATCACTGATTTATTTGGGGAGATATTCATGTGGCCCCCACGCTCGGGTGCGGCCCCGAAGCTCCCAAAATGAGTCGTTTCTCGCTCGGGTGCGCATTTTAGCTTAGGAAAATCATAACTATTTTTCCTCTAGTTCAAAAATTATGGAAAAATATGCAAAACATTCCTTGTAAACAATAGTGCATTTTGTCAAAATTTCGTGAATTTTAGAATTGTTTTCATAATTAAATTAATTATTGCCAAATTAATTAAAATGATGAAAATTCCGATAATTGCCAAAAATGCTTAGAAATATTCCGAAAAATTCTAGAAAAATGTCTAAGAATAAGTTAAAATCATTTTAAAATTAAAACTTATTTTTAAGGGTGCTTTGGGCAAGCAAAGGTGCTTCGGCTTTGTAAATCAAGATTCTTGAGCATTGTTTAAGGTAGTTCTTCTTTAGAATTGGACCAATTGCATTGTGGTATAGTTTTTCATTGGCCTTAATGGAGGGAAAAATGTAGGTATCTACAGTCAGTCTTTAAGAAAATGTGGAAGGGTAAGAAGGATATAACCAATGTTAGGATTATGCATTCCATGGTAAGTAAGAGGGTAATGAAGGTTTAACATGCATGCATGCATGTTCAAATAGGTACGTCTAAGACTTGGTGAGCTTTCTTTATAGTAAAAGAGGAAGGTAATTGCAATGGCATTTTAGGAAGAGAATGGTTGCACCAAACTTATTTTATTCCTTCTACTTTGCATCTAAAAGTAATATTATGGAATGGCTCTGAATATGAGGTAGTATGTGCTGATGTCGAAGCCTATTTGATTAATACTAATTAAGATTTTCCGAGGGTTCTTATGAGGACCTTTCCTAATATTGAAGGGATTTCTCTCAAACTTGAAAGCTAGCCGACACCAAGGGYGAAAGTTATTTCAAGTGAAATCAATTACATAGAAGAGGCTAATGAGGATGATGTTGAACTAAGCACATCAGAAGTTCCCCAAGGAGTGAAGGGTTTAGAATCAAAGGACTATCCCATATCATGTGATGTTCATGGCACATCTCTTGGGGGAAAATTTGATGATGTACTTGATCTTTAGAAAATTAATAATGCACAAGATACAGCTAGAATTCAAGTTAGGTGCCGATTCTTCCTCACCATTTCAGATATTTTTAAGGTAAGAAAGGAGGAAAAGATTGTTCTTTTCTTTTTCTTAAAAGGACTGCACAAGAACATGAGAGGTCGGCCTTAAATATGGGAAGCTTGGTAATGGAGACTTGATGAGGATGTTTACATGAAATAGGTTTTCTATCATCATCATCAAAGTCTGATGCACTCGGCTTTAATGTAGACATTACTTGAGCTGAAGGGTTAGGAATGTTATAATCATACGTGATGGTAGTTTCCAATTTTCAATACTGGAATAGCAAAGTTCTCTCAATTCACAATAAGACATCATCAAATAGCTTAGGATCAAAGTTCTCTTGAATCGAATGAACCATAGAACTACTCCTAACCGTATCTCTCGACCTAGGGTAGTCTCGTTCTACCTATTGACGTAGATCCTGTATTAAGTTTCAATCGCTAGATCTAGAAACTCGTGACTAATCTAATTATGCAATTAAGTCGTGCACTACCTAATTGAATAACATGAAGAACAATCAAATAGGAATTCGACAAATTACCAAAGTATGAATTGAATCAAACCCAAATAAAGCTAATTATATTTCTATAGATGCCCAATCGCCATAGAAAGGGAACGACTCATGCATATTGAAATTAAACATAATAACCATTAGAGCAAACAAAATTAAACAAACAAAAGTAAATAAATAAAAAAKTTTAAGGGTTAAGAACAATACCACAGTCAAAATAATTGAAGAACTAATGATGAACTATTTAATAATTGAATAAAACTAAAATTAGTGTTTTTTTAGTGAGGAAAAGTAATTCTAAAACTAAACTAATCTGATAGAATAAAAGCTCGTTTGACAAACCAGGATTTCTCTCTTTAAATATTACTAATTTCCTAAGATAGAAGAGCTAGTTAATTACAACTATATCCTTGAATTAAAGGCCAAAAGAAGCAATTAGTATCCGTCCAAATTCGACCTCAAACCGATCGATTTAATCCAAACCGATCGGTTTATGATCCATCGCGACAGTTTCACTAGTCCATCTTGCGAGAGCCATATCTTGAGTTCTAGGCGTCCAATATGAGCATATGACCTATCATGTCGAAGCTCTTTAAGTCTAGTTTCCAACCAAATTAAAATAGCATCAATTCAATGTTCTAAACTTGAGTTATGTCCAAAATAATGGACATGTATAATATTGATGCTTTGCGACAGTTATATTCCTTCGTCGCTTCAATCCAAGCTCCATGCTACTTCCTAAATGCTCCGTAGTGATCTTAAATGTCTCAAGATCATCCAAAAAATGAATAGAACCTAAATCTAATCAAAACACTAAACAAACGATATTAGTAGCAAAGAGGGCCTTAAAAAGGCCAAAAACTGTGCACATTATCAAGAGAATGAGGGGAAAACCATATATCTAATCAACACATCAACAACCCACTTATATTCCACAAATTGGGAATCCGGGTTATCCATATCAAGCTTATCCTAACAAAATGTATCTTCTTCAGAGTAATCACATGGGCAGGGAGTACATGCACAAGGTAATTCCTATGGTGGGCCTCAGGCGATGGGAACGCAAAACTCCACTAAACTGGCGGTTTTCAACCTGGAGCCAGATATAACCAAAATCCTTATTATGGGGAGACACCTCATCCTATCTATGACCTAAATAACCAGCATCCAAATGGTCAAGATCGGAACTTCCATGCTCACAAGGGATAGGCTCCTCAAGAACCTCTCCTTAGGCAAGAAGAGAGATGATCCAAAGAGCCATGGGGCATAACGCTGGTTTCCCAAGGAGAGGGACTTACAATCCTTATCTTGAATGGATTGACAAGATGTATCCTTTTCCTTGAGGGTTCAAAGTTCCCGAGTTTTCTCGCGATGGGTCAGTATCTGCTGGAGAATACTTGGTCAGGTTTAACTGCCAATGTAGGGAAGCGGCAGATAGTGACTATCTCAAGTTGAGATTATTTTCTAGTTCTCTTACTAGGACTGCGTTTTCTTGGTTTACTCATCTTCTTGCAAACTCTATACAGACATGGAAAAATTTGCAAGGGCATTTCCTTCGCCATTTCACATGAGTGAAGGCTGGAGTTTAAGTGTGGTGGCACTACTACAAAAAAGGCCAAAGAGACCGGTTTAAAAAGGTCAAAGAGACCACAAAACAACCGGTCTCTAGGTGGGAGGGCTCTTAGGGTAAGAGACTGGTTAAATTTTGCGGTTTCTTATCCTGATCAAAGAGACCGGTGGTTTACTATAACCGGTTTCTTTGACTGTAATATAAGAGACCGTCTTTTAAGTCATAATCGGTCTCTTAGATGCACCAAAGAAATCGGTTATTACTTATAACTGGTCTCTTAGGTGAATTTTCAAGATTAAAAAGATATATCGAGATGTGAGAAATCCCACATCTCGATGTACATTTACTATCTCAGTATCTCCATAACACATTATGTAGCCTACCTTCTTCTACCCACAGAAAAGCCCTCCTACTACAAAACACAATTATTTTCTAATAACATTAATTAATTAGTACAAAAAAAGGAAGTTGGTACAATAATATGGACAAATAACTGTAATTTGAGCTCACTACTAACACATTATACACAAGAAAATTCATTGCCTAAGAAGCTCAAACCCTAGATATTATTACAATTCAAAAATACAAACTCCAATCTCTAATCTTCAAAATTTTCTCCATATATATACATCCAAAGTCTAAAATACAACCTGAAAAATTAGAAAAAAAATAAAATTAAAAATTGAAGAACAAAAATCATTATTGGGTGGGAAGATAAAAAGTTAGATTGAAATCATAGCTAGTACATTAAACAAAAATATACCTTCCCTCAATCAAGTTTTATGTCTTTTGTATATTGCTTGAGTTGCATTAATTCAGAAATACTTCAACTAAAACAAATCTGCAAAATAGAACAAATAACTGTAATTTGGTAGAGATATTAGGAAAAAAATCTACCAGAAATCAAACAAATGAACCAAAAAAATCAATTGAAAATCAAACAATAACTAGCAAAAAAATCAATCGCAAACCCCCAAAAAAATCAATTGATTGCAACCATAAATTTCGAAAAACAAACTCAAGTATTTTGATTTTTATATGAAATTTCGAAAACCCAATATTAAGTAAATCTAAAAATTTTAAAAAGAAACACAGTAATTGAAAACCCAAAAATTGGAAAAAAAAAACACACACAGAAGCAAACAGGAAATCGAAAATAAACAAGAGCAAAAAATTAAAATCGAAAGACCCTAAAACAAAATCAAAAAACACTAAAAATATGGAAAACACAAACCCAAAAAAATGAGAATCGAAGAACACAATACAAAATCGAAAAACAAAACATGAATAAACTTGAATCAAAATTTAAAAAAACGAAAACCAAATACTGAAAAATCTAGATCTACAAATAGAAAATCGAAAAAAACAAAATAAGAAAATAAATAATCAAACTGAAAGAGAATAGATGAGAAGAGCGGCGACGTACGGTTGTGTCCAAAGCCAGCGACGGTTGCCCCCTTCGCTGCCACCGTCTGCCCCCCTTGCCGCCTCACCAACGCACAAATGAAACAAAACATAACGAGAACAAAAATAAAAAAAAACCCAGAAATCTTGTAGAGAAGAAGAACCCAAAGTTGTGTGAGATGGAGAGGGGTTGTATGTGTGACTATGTGATGAATGAGATCTAGAGAGGAAAGATAAGATAAATGGGTATGTAGAGGAGGAGAGAGATGAGATTAGAAAAGAGGACTAATGTGTTTATATAGTGACGGAAAAAGGGGTCTAGAAATTGTACAATTTCCAACTTTAAAATAAACGAAATGTTTGTTTAGGAGACCCGTTCCTAAAAATCAGGTCTCTTACATTCATTTAAGAGGCGTGTTTCATGTAACTGATCTCTTAGATGGATTTAAGAGACCGGTTTATGTGAATATCCGGTTTCTTAATGTGAGAGATCGATGATTTGACTTAACCGATCTCTTAAAAATGGTGATTTTGCCCATTTTTGTAGTAGTGTGGAGACTTAGCCAAGATAACACAGGACAAGGGGGAACCAGTAGAAGTTTACATCGCCAGGTTTAAGAGAGCGAAGATAAGATGTCATCTGAACCTACCCAAATCTAAATTTTTTGCAGTAGTCCAGAAAGGTTTGTCTTTTCCTTTTAGAAAGAAATTCAAGGGTCAACTTTACCCAAGTTTTGTGGCGCTGGCTAGTGTTGTAGTGGCATAGGAAAGATTTTTTGCTGAACCATCTAAAAGCAAACATAAATATTATGCTAACTATGCTAATAGAATAGAAGAGAGCATGGATCAGGATGAAGACCAAGTCGATGTAGCTATGGCTGAATTTGTCCAGGCCGACCATTCAAATGTCCTTAATTAGTGAACAAAGAGAATACACGTTTGATGTCAAAAAATGTGACGAGATACTTAATTGGCTCTTAAAGTTTAAGAAAATTAGACTAGTGGGTAGGCACAAAAATAGAGATCCTAACGAAATAAAAGGAAAAAATTATTGTAAATGGCATGATGCTTTCACACATAAAACTAGCGATTGTGTAATTTTTGGGAATAGAATCAAGATGAAGTTGATAAAGGAAACATTACTTTTCATGAAAAGAGTGCAAATGAATTTAAAATTGATTCTGAATTTTAATCGGACTTAGAACAATATGAGATGGATTGTAATATGGTTAGTATTGATGCTAATGTTATTTCTCGTATTGACATGCAGGAGCTCTCTAATGTGGTTATTGCTGTGAAATTATACGAGCGCGTTGTAAAGCAAGGAGTCTTAGTTTCTTTAAAATGTCATGAACAAGATTACGACAATCTCAATGTATGCATGTGGCATTTCAGTGTTGCACACCTAACTCACTAGTGTAAAGCTTTTAAAGGCTTCATCAATAAAAAGATGAGGGCAAATGGGTTGACAATCTCAAAGCAGGAATACCAGGCATTGCGATGCTGCTGCTACTAATGGTCATAATGGGGGATGGTAGTTAGAAGGCCTAGACATATGTAGAAGTTATTCAAAGGTTTCCTCTACAAACTAAGGCAATGGGTGGCTTGAAGAAGTTAAACTTCTCCATGTGCCCTTCTTGCGCAGATATGTTACATTATGAGCTGGTAAGGACTGAAATCATCCCTAACAACCCACGTATGGTCCCTAGACACCATAAACCTTGGTTTGAAACGATATCCAAGAGGAGAGCAGACACTCTTCTTCGGGTACCCTCTACTATTTCATTCTTGTCAACGTTGGGCAAACCCAAAGTTGTCCAATTGAGCAACAAGATTGAAAAAGTCTCAAGCCCTGACAGAGGTGTCCAAGAGGTAGAAGTAAATCAAAGGGGTGATAAATAAAACAAAGATAAAAAAAAATAGGAAGATGATCTTGCACTTGCTAAAGTACAGTAAAGAGAATGGTCAGGAAAAAGGCTAGGTTAATTAGAGTAGCAGCTTCTAGCCAACTACAAGCAAATGTAGTTCATGTGGATGAGGAAGCTTTGCAAAAGGAAATGCTTAAAGTTGTCTCTGTTGAGGAACCTTATTTGAAGAATGGAAGTGAGTCAAGAGAGAATTTAGGAGAAGGAATACATATAGAGAAATCTCATTCAAGTTATGTTCAAACAGAGAGGTCAAAGGGGGAATTACTTGAAACCCAACCTCATGTGGGTCCTACCCGGACAGAGAAGTTGGAGGAAAATATTCTTGCAACCCAGCCTCATTTGTATGGGAGTCAGGGAGAGAAGTTGAAAGGGAATACTCTAGAGACCCAGGCTCAGTTGAACATAAATTGAAGGGATGGACCTTGTGAAGGAACGTTCTTGTCGGAGCCTCATTTAGCCTTGAAAGTTCTTCAGAGAGAGAGACAATTCAAAGATCATCCATGGAGTTGCGGGTTGTCAATATTCAGAATCATCATCCCATAGTTAGAGATTTGATGGAGGACCTTGCAGAAGAAGAATTGGTCGATCATGGGACAGAAAGCTTTGCAGAAGATGTTTGAATGACTAAACAATCATCTATTGTGGAGTTAGCGTACTATGGTTTGGAGGGTTTTGAATTTGAGGTTTCCAAGTTAAACCTCGATTTTCTTGCAGTTTGTTCGAAGGGAAACCATGAGTCTGGCGTTTGTAAAGCGGTCACTTTCCCTCTAGCGTTCAAAGTTAGCGAACCTAAACAAAGGGATACTTCATGGGCTAATGAAGTAGACGAAGCTGAAATTGTAGGTAAGACCTCTACTATTTCAGTAGAGCTAAATAGATTGGGTAAAGGGTCTAGTCTAGTGCCATCTATAGAAACAGCCACTAAGGATCAAGAACAATTAGTTGTTGAACAGTTAATAAAATATTTCAGTGTTGACAACTCACATAGTAAGCCTCTTTACGTCACAGTCAATGTGCACGGTGTTAGGTTAGGAAAAGTGTTAATTGACGTTGGTGCTACTATAAATCTTATACTTTGGTCGGTGTTTAAGAAATTGGATAAGGGTAGAAAAGATTTATCTAGCATCAGAATTAGCATAACTGCATTCAATGGCAAGTCGGAGAGTACTAGAGGATTATTATGCATGCATATCCAAGTAAGCACTTCAAAGACTTGGTCATCTTTCGTTATAGTAAAAGGGGAGGGTAATTGCAATACAATTCCCAGACTAAAAATATTTAGTTGACTTTGTTAACTAAAGTGCAGGAGTTTGACCGGTAAGCAGATGACTAGCGACAAATAAAGTGTATTGATGACCAAACTACAGCCGACATATGGCGTTTTTAAATGACGTCAGTCTAGCAATATGACAAAAGCGCTAGAAGGAAATTATAGTAGAGAAACGGCCCAATAGCCCATCAAAAGAAGGCCCATGAAAATCAGGCGATAGCGAGACTTAGAGAGAAGTACGAGGATTTAAAATATGAAAAGAGGCGACAAGAAACTATCTAAAGAAAGTAACTTCCATGCACGATCTACTCCTTGAAAGCCTATAAATAGACGCAGTGGAACCAGAACAAACACAACAACAAACATAACAACAACATCTATCTATCTTACCTTGCATTTAGCTTTCTTTAGCCACACTTGGCTTAGTAGCCAAGTATAATTTAGCATAGCATAGCGTAGCGTAGTTCATCTTTCAATGGATCAGTAGTTTGCTCGTTTTTGTCCCAATTGTGTAAACATGGAGGTAATCATCCTTCCTTGTAATACAATTGTAATCTAGCTCTATCCTTAGTTATAAAATGGATGGCTTTCGTTCTTCTTCATCTCTATTTGTTTTAAACTTCAGTCTTGTTCCACAACAAGGTTATTTCCTTATGTTTTCATCTTCTTGATTAGCTCTACGATCTTAGAAGCCATTTATACGTTAGTGATGTTATCAATATAATCAGTAACTAGAGGAGCAGCCCCATACCGAACTAAAACCAATATCGGGCAGTTGACTTGTTTGTGAAGTGCAAGATCACCTCAACAATTTCAAAGGATTCGTATGGTAGAAGGTTAAGGAAAAAATTCTCCTTCTTCCCTTTGAAAAACAAGAAGGGTAAGGAAAAGTACTAAGAGATCGAGAATTCCAATGATTCGTCGACTACCGTAAGGAAATTGCTCGCGTTTACACAAAAGAGGACTATCGTGTAGTCGAGGAACAATTCAAAACGAAGAGAGAAAGAGAGCTAAAGGAAGGAAGAGAATCAACCGAACAAAGCTATGATACTAAAGCGGATTTTGACGATGGGAAAGGGTCGAAGAAGCATTCAAGAAACAGGCAAAGAAAGGGAAATGCGCTCAACAGATCATAAGAGAAGTGTGCGCACAAAAAGGAGATTGTTCGGACAAAGCAAACTCTGAAAATAGCATGTTATCAAAGGATGATTGAGTTAGAACTCTAACTCTGAAACTTTTGTTAGTCCATCCTGATTTGCGGGTCAAGTTTATCAAAGCAATATTTTGATTTGCATTGCTTTGTAAGCTAGATATTTATGCTATTTTGTGAATATATTTAAGTCGGAAAACTATGATCAAATCGTTACTTAACTTTGTACATAGCTATAAATAATAATAATAATAATAATAATAATAATAATAATAATAATAATAATAATAATAATAATAATAATAATAATAATAATAATTATTATTATTATTATTATTATTATTATTATAATAATAATAATAATAATAATAAAGCATTCTACAAAAACACAATATCAAGCAATGTGATATCAAACATATTTCTTAATTCTCATGAGAACACTAGACCATTAATTACAAAGAACAGTACTTTTCACCAGCGGTAAATTACCCATCAGATTGTAAGTGGGGTAATTAATGAGTCATACTTTATTGAAAACCTATATCAAATTTCACCAAGGGAAGATAATCAATATGGAAGATTCAAGAAGCACGTTTGAACGACGTGGTCAGTTAATATTTGATATTGGGCCAAAACACGTCGTTTCACTTCTGTGGTAATTAAGAACGAGGATTGTTACAGTGTGATAATTGTTCATCTCTCTTCTATAACTATATGTCACTTGTCAAAATACAATTCTCACTAGTCAAAATACTAAAAATATATGTCATTTGTCAAAGGACAAGCTTGCAATGAAATAATTTGATTGTTTTTTCGTTCAAAAAAAAAAACTCTTTTCTCACTATCCTTCATCCTATTTCTTTCCCTTCCTTAATTCCAATTCTTTCCAAAAGACTAAATTTTCTTGCTTTTCTTTTTCAAAACATTGACGTTCAACTTGGTCTAAGATTTCAACACCTTCAACATCTCTGAGCCAGGGTAGCCTGTGGGGCATTATGGGTTTATGGTCGCACCTCTCTATCATAGTTTATGGACAAGTCTAGAGTGTGTCGAGCAAGAGATGGGGACCTTAGATTACCTTGGGGAATGCAAAAACCACCATTTGGAAAGAAATAGGGTGGCAGAATTCTTGAAGTAGAATACGAAATTTTTTTAAGTTTCAAGTTTATAATTATTATACGAATAGAACTCTAACCTAAAATGATATTGAATAAAATTTAAATAAGGAAACAAATTTTTATTGTATCTTACGATTCATAAAAAAATCTAAAAGAAAAAAAAGGGAAGACCAAAGAACATTAATGATAATATTGTTTTTATTTAATTTCTATGAACGCCTAATCTATTCAATAGACATTGTACTAAAGTCACAACAACATTCTTGGGATTGACATGTAAAGTGCCCCAGACACTATTTTTCATAGCCTTTACAATTCTCTTGTGGATTCGTGCATCCAAATGCCCCTGGTGGACCGAAACATCCATAGTATTGTTGGACTCCAACATTGAGATTGGAATTTACAGCACCAGCTCTTGAACTATGAAAGGATGATATCCTAGAGGTTTTTTGAAAGGATGATCACCAACCTATTTATTACATTGAG
>SNQN01005136.1:0-25912 GCA_008642245.1 Bassia scoparia | reverse complement strand
GCCTTGTAAAGTCCAATGAGTCTGGCTAAGAAACTTGCTGCTATACTGCTGTTGCTACTTCTTACTACTGCTACTGCTACTGCTACTTGCTACTGCTACTGCTACTGCTACTGCTCCTCCTACTGCTACTGCTCCTCCTACTGCTACTGCTACAGCTACAGCTACTGCTACTCTGCTGCGCTGCTGCTCCTGCTGCTGCTACTGCTACTGCTACTGCTACAGCTGTATAGAATAGAAAGTTCTTGTGAACGACTCCGATTGCATTTCGCTATTTCTATTAATAAGAAGCCGTTGGAGGATAAGCGTGCTGCTAAGATCCGCAGTCGATTTAGCTCTTGAGGGAAGGGAAGCGGACAGTCATTTGTACTAATGCTACTACTGCTCCTACTGCTACTCCTGCTGCTACTGCTCCTGCTGCTACTGCTGCTTACTACTGCTTGCCTACTGCTGCTGCTACTACTGCTGCTGCTACTACTACTACTACTACTACTACTACTACTACTACTACTACTACTACTACTACTACTATACTACTACTACTACTACTTACTACTACACTTACTACTCTTACTACTACTACTACTACTACATACTACACTACTACTACTACTACTACTACTACTACTACTACTACTACTACTACTTACTACTCTACTACTACTACTACTACTACTACTACCTACTACTACTACTACTACTACTACTACTACTACTACTACTACTACTACTACTACTATCTACACTACTACTACTACTACTACTACTACTACTACTACTCTACTACTTAACTACTACTACTAACTACTACTACTACTACTACTACTACTGCTGGTGCTGTGACTGCTAACTACTGCTGGTTGCTGGGCTGGTCTACTTACTGCTGCGTGCTCTTGTGCTGGTCTGGCTGTGGCTGGTCGGTCTGTGTAGCAGTAGCAGTAGCAGTAGCAGTAGCAGTAGCAGTAGCAGTAGCAGTAGCAGTAGCAGTAGCAGTAGCAGTAGCAGTAGCAGTAGCAGTAGCTGTAGCAGCAGTAGGAGCAGTAGTAAGAGTAGCAATTGGAGTAGTAGCAAAAGGAGCAGCACTAGGAGCAGTAGCAGTAGCAGTAGTAGTACACGAGCAGTAGTAGCAGCAGTAGTAGCAGTAGCAGTAGTAGCAGCAGTAGCAGTAGCAGCACTAGTAGCAGTGGCAGTAGTAGTAGTAGTAGCAGTAGCAGTAGCAGTGGTAATCCTGGTAGTGGTAGTGTTGACAATTCACATAGTAAGCCCCTTTATTTCACTATCATTGTGGACGATGCTAGGTTAGGAAAAGTGTGTATTGACGCTGGTGCTACTATAAATCTTACACCTCGATCGGTTTTTAAGAAATTGGGTAAGAGTAGAAAAGATTTATCTAGCGTCAGAATTAGCATAAATGTATTCAATGGCAAGTCGGAGAGTACTGAAGGATTAGCATGCATGCATATCCAAGTAGGCACTTCTAAGACTTGGTCAGCTTTCTTTATAGTAAAAGGGGAGGGTAATTGCAGTGCAATTCTCGGACTAAAATTATTTAGTTGACTTTGTTAGCTAAAGTGCAGGAGTTTGACCGGTAAGCAGGTGACTAGCGAAGAATGAAGTGTATTGATGACCAAAAGACAAGCGACTTATGTCGCTTCCTAAATTACTTCAGTCTAGTGATATGACAAAAGTTTTAGAAGAAAATTATGGTAGAAGCGACCCAATAGCCCATCAAAGGAATGCCCATGAAATTCAGACGATAGCGAGTCTTAGAGAGAAGTACAAGGATTTGCAACATGAAAACAGGCGCAAGAAACTGTCAAAAGGAAGTAACTTCCACGCACGATCTACACATTGAAGGCCTATAAATAGACACAGCAGAATCAAAACAAACACAACAACAACATCTATCTATCTTACCTTGCCTTTAGCTTTCCTTAGCCACACTTGGCTTAGTAGCCAAGTATAATTTAGCATTGCATAGCGTAGCATAGTTCATCCTTTAATGGACCAGTAGTTTGCTCGTTTTCGTCTCAATTGTGTAAACATGGAGGTAATCATCCTTCCTTGTAATACAATTGTAATCTGACTCTATCCTTAGTTATAAAATGGATGCCTTTTGTTCTTCTCCATCTCTATTTGTTTTACAATTCAATCTTGTTCCACAACAAAAAAGGTTATTTCCTTATGTTTTCATCTTCTTGATTAGCTCTACGATCTTAGGAGCCATATTTACGTTAGTGATGTTATCTATATAATTAGTAACTAGAGGGGGAGCCCCTTACTAAACTTAAACCAATAATTGGCGATTGACTTGTTTGTGAAGTGCAAGATCACCTCAATAGTTTCAAAGGATTCGCATGGTAGAAGGTTAAGGAAAAAGTTCGCCTTCTTCCATTTGAAAAACGAGAAGGGTAAGGAAATGTACTAAGAGATCGAGAATTCCAACGATTCGTCGACTACCGTAAGCAAATTGGTCGGGCTTACACAAAAGAGGATTACCGTGTAGACGAGGAACAATTCAAAATGAAGTGAGAACGAGAGCCAAAGGAAGAAAGAGAATCAATCGAACAAAGCTATGATCTTAAAGAGGATTCTGACGATGGGAAAGGGTCGAAGAAGCATCCAAGAAACCGACAAAGAAAGGGAAATGCGCTCAACAGATCACAAGAGAAATGTGCGCACAAAAAGGAAGTTGTTCTGACAAAGCAAACTCTAGAAACAACATGTTATCAAAGGATGATTGAGATATAACTCTAACTTTGAAACTTTTGTTAGTCCATCCTTATTTGCGGGTCAAGTTTCTCAAAGCAATATTTTTATTTTCATTGCTTTGTAAGCTGGAATTTATGCTATTTTATGAATATATTTAAGTTGGAAAACTATGATCAAATCGTTACTTAACTTTATACATAGCTATAAATAATTATAATAAAGCATTCTACAAAACACAATATCAAGTAATGTGATATCAAACATATTTCTTGATTCTCATGAGAACACCAGACCATTAATTACAAAAGACAGTACATTTCACCAACGGTAAATGTCCCATCAGAGTGAAAGTGGGGCAATTAATGAGTCATACTTTATTGATAATCTATCCCAAAATTTCACCAAGGGAAGATAATTAATTTGGAAGATTCAAGAAGCAAGTTTGAGCGATGTGGTCAGTTAATATTTGATATCGGGCCAAAACACGTCGTTTCACTTCTGTGGTAACTAAGGACGAGGATTGTTACACTGTGATAATTGTTTATCTCTCTTCTATAACTATATGTCACTTGTAAAAATACTATTCTCACTTGTCAGAATACTATAAATACTAGTTTTATGTGCACGCGATGCATGTATAGACCCATGAAAATTGCATTCCATGAAAAATGGTTTTATAGTATATATCAAATTAAAATGCTTATACCTAATTAATAATAGAATTTATTTGAATTGTAATTATTTTGAAAATAAATCTCACTTGAAATTAAGAATGGTATCATATATGTTTCTATCTAATTTGGAATAATTTTCATTTTTCACTAATTAACTTATATAATAAATGCATTTTATATTTTAATCTCTATTCAATAAGTAAAGGGGTTGTTTAGACAAATCAATTCATAAATTTTTAAAATTCATTAAGGGCATAAAAGACATTTAAGAGGGGGGACACCATCTTGCTCCCCCCTTCCTTTATATAATAGAGATATGTCACTTGTCAAAATACTTGGACAAGATTTCAATGAATTAATTTGATTGTTTTTCGTTCAAAAAAAAACTCTCTTCTCACTATCCTTCATCCTATTCGTTTCCCTTCCTTAATTCCAATTCTTTCTAAACGACTAAATTTTCTTCCTTTGCTTTTTAAAAACAATGGGGCGTTCCACTTAGTTTAAGATTTCAACACCTTCAACATCTCTGAGCCAGGGGAGCCTGTGGGGCATTAGGGGTTTCTGGTCGAACCTCTCTATAATAGTTTATGAACAAGTCTAGAGTGCGTTGAGCAAGAGATGGGGACCTTAGATTACCTTGGGGAATGCAAAAAAACACCATTTGGAAAGAAACAGGGTGGCAGAATTCTTGAAGTAGAATAGGATATTTTCATAAGTTTCAAGTTTATAAGTATTATTCGAATTGAAGTCTAACCTAAAATGACATTGAATAAAATTTAAATAAGGAAACAAATGTTTATTGTATCTTACGATTCATAAAAAAATTATGCAGAAAAAAGGAGGACCAAAGAACATTAATGATAATATTGTTTTTATTTGATTTCTATGAACGTCTAATCTATTCAATAGAAATCGTGCTAAAAGTCACAACAACATTCTTGGGATTGACATGTCAAGTGCCCCGGACACTGTTTTTCATAGCCTCTACAATCCTCTTGTGGATTAGTGCATCCAAATGCCCCTGGTGGACCAAAACATCCATAGTATTGTTGGACTCCAACATTGAGATTGGAATTTGCAGCACCAGCTCTTGAACTTTGAACATTTGTGCCTATTTCCACATAATAAAACTAGTTAATGAAAACACTAATATTTTCTCCATTGTTTTAGTAGTACCATAATCAATTTTAAAACATTTTTTGTATTATTTAATAAATTTCAAAAGATTAAATAACAATTCATGAATCACATATACCTGATGCCAAAATGACCAACATCACAATRATGAAAGTGGTGAATGGTGTATTCATATTCCTAGCCATGTTAAAATCTTAATATTTTCTCTTAACTTCTCAAAGATTAAACTAATAAATAAAAGCTTCTGCGAATTTTAAAAGACATAAGACTAACTTCTTTTATACTTGAAGATGCATAACCCAAGGAGTAAACTTATGTGTAATTATGATATCCTAGAGATTTTTTTTTTAAAAGGATGATATCCCAGAGATTTTTTTAAAGGATTATCACCAACCTATTTAATACATTGAGGAGTACTTTACGTTGGTAGTTATTGCTTCACGTGATTGTTGCACTTTTATATTCACTCTAAATAATTTTGATATCCTAGAGATTCATTTTATTAATATTTACACTGGTCATATTATTTTGGATTGAATTTTTTTTTTCATTCATTTAATTTAATTCATCTCCATTAATTTAGATCTTTTTCTTTTGGACAAAAGTGTAGTGTGTTGGAATTGAATTAAATATAATAGAAGTTAATAATAATAATAATAATAATAATAATAATAATAATAAWWAATAATAATAATAATAATAATAATAATAATAATAATAATAGTGTGATGGCCTCTCTATGTTATTGGTGGATTTCAAATTGCCTTTAATTTGGTTGATCACTCTGCCATGTTGCATGAGGTACGTCTTCATTTCCCAGCTCTTTCGCATTGGGTTTAGTTCTCTTATTCTTCTCCTACTAGGTTATATTATGGAGAGCATTCGTTATGGTCTTGTCAAGGGTGCAACAGGGGGATCCTCTAAACCCTTTTCTTTTTTGCATTGGTGCTTCATCCTTTGTTGTGTCGAATCCGAGATTCTTTTAACATTTACTTGCAGGCTTGGTATTTAAATAATGGCACTATTATTGGTGATACCTTGGTGGTTGGGAAGGTTTTGAAGTTGTAACTAGCGAAGGGTCCTAGCTTAGCCTCCATGTTTATATTGAGACAACTAAGCTGCTATGGCCTTCTGAAGGTGTATTTCCTTCTTATATTGTTTTGCCTTCGCATGGATTTCGGTTGTTATGTTGGGCTTTTAGTAAGGATTCTTTCTTATGTGGTGAGCTTGTTTTGCAGAGAGTGTCGAAAACCATTATTCTTATCGATGGTTTTGCTAAGCTTGATGATCCTCAATGTGAGTTGTTACTTATTCCTGTGTGTACTAGAGTTTCAAAACTCTTCTTTTTGAGACGGCTCAACTCTCATTGATGTGGCCCTTTGAACTTCTTTGGAGCGAATTATCACGGCTTCGAGACCATGTTTTGGTGATTGGAAATGGCAGCTTGCCACCTTACCTTATGCTTACGGAGGTTTGGGTGTTTATTTTTCGAGTGATGTTCAGTACTATGATTTTCTAGCATCGCGACTGCAATCTACTTGTTTACAAGGTACGCTTCTTCAGCGTTATGGTGTAAAGGGTCTTGGTTCAAACATTGATGGAACAATAGGTCTTTTTAGTAGGACAGTGGAGATTGACCTTATGAGTAACCCTAGTGAGATCGCTACCCCCAAGCTTATGAAAAAATTACAAGATTTTCATTTCACAAAGGTTAACACATCTACGAAATCCACATTCTCCTTGTCTGCTCATTAGGTTTCCTTATGGAAATCCCAACATGGAGATATCGCTTAATTATGGCGCCAGGCGGTCCCGATCTTGGGTTTAGGTTAGACTATGGACGTTAGGAATTACCATTCAGTTATTTGTTATCAGTTGGGTGTTCCTATGTTCCCTGCTTTGATGTGATGCTCTACATGCTCACGGGTTTTTAACGGAGATGTCTTTAAGGATTATGTTGTCTCTTGCACAAGATTAGTAGAAAAAACACTGTCATAATGTTTACGTCATATCATTCTTAATGTCTGTGAACAGACCTGGATTTTTGCTCTTAATGAAGTTAATGTTGGGTTGATTGATGGGAACAACATGGATTTTTGACCAGCGAATATGTTACACCATTCAGGAGATAACGTCCTAGATGTGTGTGTTCACCTGTCGGGGTCTTCTCATTTCACACAATTTGGGTTTGCTAACTTTGTAGTAGCAGCGGCAACATAAGTAGTAATAGAAGCAATAGCACCAACAGCAGTAGTAGTAGTAGTAGCAGTAGGAGTAGTAGGAGCAGGAGGAGGAATAGTAGTAGCAGTAGGCGAAGCACAAGTTGGAGCAGTAAGAGAAGGAACAACAATAGTAGCAGTAGAAGTAGCGGTAGCAGTACCGGCAGTAGCGGGAGCGGTAGTAGTAGTAGCGGTAGTGGCGGGAGCATTAGTAGTAGTAGTAACAGTAGTAGTAACAGTAGTAGTAGCAGTAGCAGTAGCAGTAGTAGCAGTAGCAGTAGTAGCAGTAGCAATAGCAGTAGCAGTAGCAGCAGCAGCAGGAGTAGCAGCTGCTGCTGGCAGCAGCAGCAGCAGCAGCAGTAGTAGTAGTAGTATCAACAGCAGCAGCAACAGAAGTAGTAACAGCTGTAGCAACATAAGTAGTAACAACTTTAGCAGTAACAGTAGCGGCGGTAGCGACGGCGGTGACGGCAGCGGCGACAGCGATAGCGGCGACAGCGGTAGCGGCAATGGTAGCGGTAGTGGTAGTAGTTGTGGCAGTTGTAGCGGTAGCTGTAGTAGTGGTTGTAGTAGTGGTAGTCCTGGTCGTAGTAGTGGTAGTTGTGGTAGTGGTGGTGGTAGCAATGATAGTCATTGTAGTGGTAGTGGTAGTGATTTGGGTGGCAGTTCAGCTTTGTTAGGGGTGGCGGTGGACTATATGTTTTTGGGTGTAATTTAATGGTGAGTTTGGTGAAGCTTTTGGTGACAATACTTGGGTTTTTTACTTGGTTGGGGTTGCTATTTTTTATCTTTTCTTGGGAAGTTTTGAGTGGCCTATTTGTGGAGTTGTTGGTTGGTTTTTTAGAATTGTTAGGGATTAAGGTGCGTATTTGTGTGGTTTCTGATTGCGTATGTTCCAACGTGTGTAGAGAACTGTTGTTTGTCCTTTTTTATATGGTTTCAAGGACTTTTGACTGGCGTTTTTCGGTGTTGTCTTATGCGTGTTTAGGCTAGTGTTTGAAAAATATTTGGGTGGTTCTTTGTTATGGTTTTATGCTGGTGTTGATGTGGGTCTGGTGTAGCTTTTTTCGGTGGCATTTCTAGCTGTATTTGGTCTTCTCTAGTGTTATTTTTCATGTGTTCTTTGTCGTGGTTTTGCGTTTCTAAACATGTGTGTTTTTATCATTTCCATTTTTTGTTTTTTTTTTTACTTTTGTACATTTGAGGTTTCGTATTTGTGTTCTTTCTGTCACCACTTTTTTGCTTTCATTGTCTATTTGTGTGGCTTCGTAAGTGTCATTAAAATGGGGGTAATGGGCTCAATAAAAGCTTCTTGATCACTCATCTTTGTGACTGGCATTGTTGTGTGGATGTGCGTGACGTGACTTGCAACACTCTTACTTCTAAATTTATTATTTTCTCAGAGGTTGAGTCGACTTTTCGTCATATGGGCGTTTGGCTTTGTGGCGATATTTTTCGAACCCATACTCTTTGTATTAGCTGTTGACATGATCATGGTTCTGTATTTGTGTCCCCACCTAATTTTGGGGATGGTGTGGTTCTTTTTATTCTTTAAAAATTTTCCTGCACCGCTTGGCCCGTGTTTGGACGACCCAAATTTTGTCTACGATATGCATCATGAGTTTGATGTTGCTCTTCTTGACTATTTGCTATCCAAGTGGTTATACACTGTGAAATCTATCCCTCTGAAGTGTCGTTTGGGTTTTTCTCAAGTTCTTAAAAGTGCACTTGATAACGTGATTGGCAAGCCTAATGATATCTCGTGTTGGTTTCAATTGTTATTAGTGCCACTTTGTGTCCTTAAAAGATTGTCGGCGAAGTAATCGTGAGTGTTTTACGACTATTAAGCGTTGTGTCAGGAAGAGAGTGACTCATTAATTTGGTCTTAGGGTGAGCCCAATGGTTATCAGGTTCTGTTGCGAGATATTTGACTAGCCTGTGTCCTCCTATATTGGATCCTGATAAGAATCATGAATTGTCTGAGCGTAATAATAATCATTAGAAAAGAAAATTTTTCTAATAGACAAAAAACTAAGAAAAAGCAACTACTAAGGTTTTCTCTCTCTCGCAGCGTACTACTGTATGTTTGTATGTTGTGTCGCCATGGCAAGAGGTAGACAACCTGCCAAAATTCCAGATTCAAGACCTAAATCGGTTCCCAAATCCTCTCATAATAATGCTGAATCTTCGACAATAATGGACCATTCTCTGAATGAAGCAACTGAAGGCTTAATAGAAGTGAACGAAGGAAACCCAAAATATTTATCACCAAAATCCTACCTCAAATCATTGCAATATCAATCGAGAAGTAAAGTTTAGTTCTGTGAATGGTTGAATGTAATCAAGGGTGCCAAAATAGGGGTTCGATTATCTTGGGCTAAGGAAGTGGAGCAAGTGAGTCAGGTTACTGAAGAAGAGGATCGAATTCTACAAATTGAGTTTGAAGATATTCAAGAGGAGGTTGATTATTGGAGCAATGCAAGGGTATGCTTTGTTTTGGGGGCTAATCCGCCATTGATAGTAATGGAGGGTTTCTTCAAGTGAGTTTGGGGATCCTTAGGCATAGACATAATTGCGATGGTGAAGAAAGGAATGTTTGTGGCACGATTATTTGAGTCTTCACATGGCTATAAGTCTGCTCCATCTTCTTTTCTTTATTTTGATAAGAAACCCTTGATTGTTAAACAGTGGGATGCGGACATTACTGTCACCTCTGATCCAATTTGGGTGAAATTGCCTAGTTTGGACATTAAATATTGGGGTGCTAGAAGCCTATTCAGGATTATTAAAGGGATAGGGGACCGATTAAGATAGATGATGCCACTAAATCCAAATCTCAGCTGATGTATGCTCGAATTTTAATTGAAGTTAACATTGAAAAACAATTGCCTGATCACTTGTTGTTTAGGAATGAGAAGGGTATCACTATTAAGCAGCAAATACAATATGAATGGAAGCCACTCAAGTGTGGTAAGTGTGGTCGTTTTGGCCATGAAATAGATGCTTGCAATACAGACCATAAACCTAAAGTTTGGAAGCCTAACCCACGGAAGGTTGTGAATAGTGAGAAGGTTGACAAGGAGAAGCAGAATGATCCGTATGGGTTTAAATTGGTGAATGGCAAACATGCTACATTGGTTACTTCTCAACAGGTGGAGCCTACTACAACTTCCAATAAATTTGAGATTCTTGTTTTGGAGACTAATGGGGTGGATTTAGTAGAGGATCAAGAGGTCCAGGAGATTCACCTTGATGAGGAGGATGGGGTCCAGGGGGTGCCTCCCCTTTCTCCCCATGGATAATATCTTAATTTGGAATGTGAGGGATTGAATAGGAGGTATAAACAACCTGAGGTAAGGAATTTCCTTTCAAAACATAATGTTCAACTATTTAGTCTCCTAGAAACCAGGGTTAAGACTCCTAAGATGGGTGATTTGTATCTTACAGTTTTCCCTAATTGGTATTTTACCTCTAACAATAGTACTGGCTTGAATGGTAGAATTATGGTTAGGTGGAATCCTAATGCTTATACTTTGGATATCCAACTTGTTTCGAGTCAGATCTTACATTGTCATGTTCGAAGTTTGAATAATAAGCTATGGTTTCATGCTTCCTTTATTTACGGGTTTAATGAAGCCAAAGAAAGAGAACCACTCTGGGCTCAACTGCACGAGTTGGCTACTCACATATAACTATATAAGGCCCCTAGATCATTATGAGGGACTTCAATGCAATCATGGATTTTGGTGATAGGGTAGGGAGACCTGTTAGGCTGCATAAGATCCAAGTGATGAGGGATTGAATGCAATCTTGCAATCTCCATAAAAATCATACAGAGGGGAGGTCCTACACTTGGACAAATGAACAATCAGGTGTGGATAGAGTCTTCACTAAAATTGACAGAATGCTTTGTAATGAGTCTTGGGATGCTACCTTGCCTAGTATGATTGTTAAAGCCGTTCCAGAGGGTGAATATGATCATACTTCATTACTTCTTTCTTCAGTTCAGCAACAATAAGGGCATAGGCCTTTCAAATTCTTCAATATGTTTTGTAAGGCACCTTCTTTCCTTACTATTGTCAAATGTTTGGAACCTTCCCATTCAGGGTTGTAAAATGTTTCGACTTCTTACTAAATTTTAGGTTGTTAAAACCAAAGTTTAAGGAACTGAATAAACAACGTTTTAGTGAGTGTTATACTCAAGATATCAAATGTTTGCAGACTTTGTTGGATAGGGTTTACTGCACCAAGACCCCACTAATGCAGAATTAGCAGTAGTAGAAAAGAATGCTCTGCAGGAGTACAAGAAGGCTCGTGAGCTTTATGTTTCAGGTATTGTATTATAGGCTAAAGTTGATTGGCTTCAATATGCTAATGAAAATTCTCATATTTTTCATCAAATCTTGAAGGCTACTAGGCTAGGCGCATATGTAATAGGATTTTTACCATTAGTAATATGCATAATAAGATGACTGACACTGAGATGACTGTGAAGCGAGCTTTTGTGGATTTTTATCAACACGTTTTCTCACCTACTACAGATAGGATTGTTGTTGATCCCTTGATTGTTTCTCAAGGTTTTGTGCTTCTTGACCATCACAAGACTTTGCTCACTCTTCCTTTTTGTGCTCAGGAAGTTAAAGAGGCTATTTTCTCGATTCCAGACAATAAATCACCTTGTATTGATGGATATGGTAGTCAGTTTTTTAAAGAAAGTTGGGAGATTATTGGTGTTGAGGTCACTGTTGCTATTCTTGATTTTTTTGCAAATGGTAATATTATGAAAGAGTTGGGAGCTACCTCTATCACTCTAGTTCCTAAAGTCAAATACCCTACTAAGGTTGGGGACTTCGGGCCCATTGCCTGTTGTCCTGTGATATACAAATGTATCACCAAGTTGCTTTGTTCAAGGCATAACATGATTCTCCCTGATATCATTGCTCATAATCAAGGGACTTTTGTGTCTAAAAGGTCTATTTTGCATAAAGTTCTAATCTGTCAAGACCTTGTGAAACTGTACACTAACAGCCAAATACAAAAGTGACGCCTTATGAAATTGGACCTTCAAAAGGCATATGATACTGTTGACTGGTCCGTCATTCCTGATATGATGCAACACTTGGGCTTTCCGAGAAAGTATAAACCAATCAAAGAGATTGGGATAAGAAGGCCAATCAAATATTATCATAATGTTTTGGATATATTTTAATATGTAAAAATGATATGTGGGTCCCATGTGATCCCCACAAAAAAAAACAAAATCAAAACCACTATAAGGTTGAACTATGTAAATATAACGGTGGTCTATGTAAATATAAGATTGATCTATGTAAATATAAGATTGGTCTTTGTAAATAAAAATGTGGTCCATGAAAAAAGTTGATTGAAATTACTTAAATAACCCTCTGATTGGGCTTTTATCCCACCCATTTTGATGGGTTTATCATTACTCTGGGCTTTCCTGATCACTTCATTCAGTTGATTACCACTTGCATAACTACCACAAGATATACCATTTTAATCAATGGATCTCCTTCAAATTTATTCTCCCCCAAAAGAGGCTTCAGGCAGGGTGACCCTCTTTCTCCCCTCCTGTTTGTTCTTTGCATGGAATACCTTTCCAGGATCATGACTTTTAGTCAAGCAAACTGATTTCAGATTTCATCCAAGGTGTAAAAGTCTTCCCTTAAACCATCTATTTTTTCCAGATGATCTCTTACTTTTCTGCAAATGTGATGAGAGTTCAGTTCAACAAATGATGCTTGGTCTCTACTATGGTTTTCCAATACTACTGGTCTCAGAATTAACAAGGCAAAGTCTGCTATTTATTGTTGTGGATTAACAAATGAGGAACAAAAGACGGCGCATGGTATTACTGATGTTCCTGTTAAGGCTCTGCCTTTTAGGTACTTGGGTGTTCCTATGAATTGTAGGAATCTTGGGGCAGGGGATTTTGAACAATTGGTGGACAACATGATGGCCAAGATCAGAGTATGGAGCTCCCGGGATATTTCTTATGCTGGTAGACAAACTTTGGTTAATTTTGTGCTTTTTGAGCATGCATGTTTACTGGGCCCAAATTTTCCTAATTCTCGGGATTGTTATGATGAAAATCCAGGCCATTTATAGGGATTTCATATGGTATTGTATTGTTGATAGCTCTAAAGGTGGAAATGTGGCTTGGGAGAGCTATTGCACTCTAAAAAAGACTAGTGGTCTAAGCATTAGAGACTCTCCTGCTTGGAATATGGCAGCTGTTGGCAGATTGCTTGGGCCATCGCTCAGAAAAAGGATAACTTGTGGGTTCGATGGGTTCACAGTGTATATATTAAGAACAAGGATTGGTTTAGTTACACTTCCTCATAGGAGGCTAGTTGGGTTTCGAAATATATATGTTTTGTTAAGAAAGAGTAGAGGTAGAGGTTGCATTGAAGAAGATGAAATCGAAGAAAGCAGTGGGGCCTGATGGTATACCGATTGAGGTGTGGAGGTGTCTAGGTAAGGTTGGTATTGATTGGTTAACGGAGTTGTTTAACAAGATATGGAAGACTTCGAGGATCCCTCRAGATTGGCGAAAGAGCACCTTGGTCCCAATTTATAAGAACAAAGGAGATGCTCAGGATTGTGCTAACTACCGAGGAATAAAGCTTATAAGTCACACTATGAAGTTGTGGGAACGGGTAATAGAACAACGGTTAAGGGCATGCACTAGCATATCCGAAAACCAGTTTGGTTTTATGCCTGGGCGATCCACAATAGAAGCAATTCATTTGTTAAGACAAATGATGGAGTTTTATAGGGCGAGGAAGAAGGACCTCCATATGGTCTTTAACGATCTAGAAAAGGCTTATGACAAAGTACCAAGAGATGTACTTTGGTGGGCAATGTTGAAAAAGGTATTCCCCGGAGGTACATTGACCTAGTTAAGGACATGTATCGGTGTGTCAACAAATGTTAGGACTTGTGATGGATTGGACAAAGACTTCCTATAACGATGGTTTGCATCAAGGGTCGGCATTGAGCCCTTTCCTTTTGCATTGGTTATAGATGAAGTGACAAGCCAACCAAGAGGAGGTACCATGGTGTATGTTATTGCGGATGATATTGTATTGGTGGTGAAACTAGAACTGGGTTAATGCCAAGTTGGAGCAATGGAGACACAGGTTGGAATCTCGAGGATTTAAGCTAAGTCGGAGTAAGACTGAGTATTTGGAATGTCGATTTGGGTCTCAAGTGGGGACCAATGATGGAGTGGTGAGGTTGGACGGAAAGGACTTGACCATGAGTGATTGCTTTAAGTATCTTGGGTCATCATCCAAAGAAATGGGATATTGACCAAGATGTGGCTCATAGGATTAAGTCAGGGTGGGTTAAATGGAGAGCGGCTACAGGAGTGTTATGCGATCGAGCATCCCTTTAAAGCTGAAGGGAAAATTTTACAGGACTGCTAATAAGACCAGTTTTGCTTTATGGTACGGAATGTTGGGCCTCCAAGAAAGAGCATGTTCAAAAGTTGGGGTCACCGAGATGCGGATGTTAAGATGGATGTGCGGGAACATCTACGAGATCGAATAAGAAATGAAGTTTATCGCCAGAAAGTTGGTGTTCAGATATTGCAAGCAAGTTAAGGGAAAACCGCTTGCGTTGGTTTTGGGCATGTAAGACGGAGACTCAGGGCGCACCGGTGCGAAGAGTGGAAGAGTGGGATCAAGGGGATTTTAAACGAAGGTAGAGGAGACCAAAAATGACTTGGTGGGAAGGAGTTAGGAAAGATCTGAAACAGTTGGATTTGCAAGAGAGTGAGGCTCTCGGATCGGAGGGAGTGGAGGAGGAAAACTTTATGTGATACCTTCCGGAATAATCACATTTGGTTCATGTTAGCCGACCCCACATATGGGATTAAGGCTATGATTGATTGATTGATTGATTGATTGATTGTTAAGAAGTTTTTGCTTGCAAGAGTCCCCTCGGCCTTGTTTGGTCGGTTATACAAAATTACTGCTGTTTACCATGACATAGTTGCAGCAACCAGTACTACCCATTGGAGTAAAGGTGTTTGGAGTAGAATGAATTTGCCAAAGTATAGGTTCATTGCTTTGTTGGCCACCAACTACAACTTGCAAGTTCGTGAGAGGCTTCAAGAAAAAGGGATCTGTACTGACATTTATTATCTCATCTGTGGTCTAGAGGTTAAATCTCATCAGCATCTGTTTAGGAGTTGTCCTTATATGCAAGCCTGTGTTTCTGCTTTGAAAAGTTGGGTAGGCATTCWTGCTAAAACTTGTAACCTCTATAAGTTACTGCTTTGGACAGGAAGGAGCTATAATGGTTCTAGATTCAGGAAGCAGGTGTTATATGCTATTTGGAATGCGAGGTTTTATCTGATCTGGCATAGTAGGAACAAATGCTTGTGGCAACAGTGTATTCCCTCTATGAGTTCCTTGGTTACTCAACTCAAGCACACTGTTAAATGTAGAATTAGGCATCTGATATGGAAGAAGGCTAGTCACCTTGATGTAACGTAGCTTAATGCTTTATAATTGCTTGTATGTAGTGGTTTGGCCAAGTAGTCTTTTGACCTTAGGTTGTAATTCTGTTTGTCTTTGGTACATATTTTTGGTTTACCAAAAAGCGAAAAAATATTCTAACAGTCTAGACCAAATAACAGTCATTTCATAGAAAAACTGTCGAGCCGCAAGAAATCCTTCTCACAAATTAGATCTTATTGCCCACTCCAACTTTCACCGCATTACCTCATTATCACAATCWGTACTCCCACTTACCACTATCCAAATAGATTTCAAAAATGGGCATACAAATATACAATAATATGTCTGGTACAACACAATCCTGCCATGCTTGCTCATCAACTACACAATGAAATGAGATAACCAAAAAAGGCAACGGACTTAATTGCTAGTAATGTTGTCCGCTTAAACTCGGACAATGTCCTACTTTAAAATGCATTCTATACTAAAAGCAATCCCCTATTGTTTGACATTCAACGAAATCTACCGAAACCATTGAGATGGTGAATAGATATATGACATTCAACATTAACAACTTATCGTTTAAGTTCATATGGCATACAAACTAGATGGACATATAGGAGAGTGGTTATTGTATAATGTTTAGGAGCTACTGACAAAAATCAACAAACATTGGATCCGGACTGAGACAAAAGACTAATTTTAAATTGGGTCAAATGAGGCAAATGGTTTGGAATAGCATTCAAAAGTAAAGTTATTTTTCTGCAAAAAAAAAAGGGAAAGGAAACCAGCATAGCTTTGCTGCCACAATAAAACCTCTAAGATGAAACTATTGGTACTTCAAACAAAAAATATTGACTGTACATCTATACAATTAGTTCATCTTACAAGTATACTCAAAAGTGAAGTCCACCTTGATTCTCTGGCACCCGAAAATAGCATAAACCAGCGTGAGGGTCCAATAAAAGGCGGAAAATATTTATTTTTAGTTAATTTAATTATTTTCTATTTTTAGGCCTTCCATTTTTAGTAATAGGATTTTTTTTAAGAGAAATTCCTAAGGGTCATTTCTATGATTTTTCACTTTTTATCACATTCTTCTTATTTTTTAGTCTGTTCGTATTTTTATTTTATTTTTCTGATTTTTCTATTATTTTCTATAAAAGAAATATATAAACAAGCGTTTGGAAAATTCAGGAATTATCCAAAACGTTCTAAAGGCATAATCTTCTTCTCCAAGATAGCCGAATTCTAGAATATTCCCGGATTCTAAGCTAAGAAAACATTATTCTGAAGATTCCCAAAGATTTTTTGGCAAAAACAAGGAAACAAAGAAGCGTATATACGCTGCAGACGTGGCTGCCCATGTGGCTGCCAGCGTATATACGCTGGTAAGAAGGGTATATACGTTCCTCTGGCTTCCCTATTTACAACTTACGCCTATAAATACGACACTTGAGTGCTTGTTTGCGGCATTAACGAATCTCTTGGCTTACTTACAAACCTAAAACCCTGTCAAACACATCGTTCTACTCAACCTTTTCACAAAGTAAAAAAAAACACTCATTCAAACCCTATTCACGAACTGTTTCGCTCGGGTGCGCCTTTTTGCTTCAGAAATTCATAATTAATTTTCCACAAGTCTTAAAATTATGCAAAAATAATAGAAAAATTTATTATAAAATATTTTTCTTTCTGTAAAAATTCGTGAATTTTGAAATTGTTTTGATAATTTTAGGTATTGTTTTAAAATTAATTAAATTGTTGAAAAATTACAAAAAAAAATGCCAAAATTGATTAAAAAAATTCATAAAAATTCCAACAAATTCTAGAAAATTATCTTAAAATAAATTAAAATTAATTGGAAATTAAAACATATTTTTTTAAGGGTTCTTTGGGCAGGAAGAAGTGAGTTGGCTTTGCAAATTGGGATTTTAGGGCATTGTTTGAGGTAGTTATTCTTTAGAATTGGACCAATGGCCTTAAGGAGGGAAAAATGTAGGTATCTACAACGTGGATGAGGAAGCTTTACAAGTGGGGATTTAAAAAAATGTCCTTATATTGGAGCCTCATTTGAAGAATGAAAGCAATTGGAAAGAGAATTCAGGGAACGAAATTCCCGAGGAGGAGCCTCATTTGAATCCGGTCCAGCAGATATGCCTAAAGATAATGCTCTTGGGGTAAAACCTCATTTGGATAGGGGTCAGAGAGAGAGAGAGAGAGAGAGAGAGAGATCTTGTGAAGGGTCCTTTCCATCGAAACCTCATTCAAAAGTCAAAACTCTTCGTAGAGAGATAATATAGGGATCATCCAATGAATCAAAGGTTGTCAATATTCAGAGCCATCCTATAGTTAAAGAATTGATGGAAGATGCTACTGAAAAATAATTAACCCAACACGGAACGTAATGCTTTACAAAAGATGCATTGATGATTGAGCAATCATCTAATGTGGAGCTAGTAGACTATGGATTGGATGGTTTGGATCTAGAATTGTCTAATTCATATCTTGATTTTCTTGCAAGTTGTTCAGAAGATGACCATGAGTCTGGCGCTTATAATGCAGTGGTATTTCCCCTAGATTTCAGAGATATTGAGCCAAAGCGAAAGATTGCTTCATGGGCTAATAAGGTAGAAAAAGCAGACGTCGCATCTAAGACTTCTACTATATCAGCAGAGTTGAATAAATTGGATAAAGGAACTAATTTACTACCTTGTAAAGATACTGTAACTAAAGAGCAAGAACTGTTAGTTGTAGAGCTCTTGATGAGAGATTTCAGTGTACACAATTGACATAGTAAGCCCTTATAATTATATGGTTAGTCAATGTGGATGATGTTAAATTAGGAAAGATGCTAATTGACACAGGTGCTACAATCAATCTTATACCTTGGTTAGTCTTCAAGAAACAAGGGAAGGTAAGAGGGATATAACCAATGTTAGGATTATGCATTCCATGGTGAGTAAGAGGGTACTGAATTTTTAACATGCATGCATGTTCAAATAGGTACGTCTAAGACTTGGTGAGCTTTCTTTATAGTAAAAGAGGAAGGTAATTGCAATGGCATTTTAGGAAGAGAATAATTTCACCAAACTTATGTTATTCCTTCTACTTTGCATCAAAAAATAATATTATGGAATGGCTCTGAATATGAGGTAGTATGTGCTGATGCCGAAGCCTATTTGATTAATACTAATCAAGATTTTCCGAGGGTGCTTATCAGGACCTTGAATTGCCTAATATTGAAGGGATTGCTCTCAAAGTTGAAAGTCAACCGACACCAAGGGTGAAAGTTATTTCAAGTGAAATCAATTACATAGAAGAGGCTGTTGAGGATAATGTTGAACTAAACACATTTGAAGTTCCCCAAGGAGTGAAGGGTTTAAAGTCAAAGGACTATCCGATATCATGTGATATGATATTCATGGCACATGTACTTAACACTATTAGCGGAAGTATTATATATTAAATATATACTATAATATATATATATATATAATTATAATATATATATTATATAATATATATATATATATATTTATATAATATAATATATATATATATATATAAAGAGAGAGAGAGAGAGAGAGAAGGAGAGTCGATCCAATAAAAACCATATGTTTATGAAAACGCGAAAAACCAAAATAAATGGGTACATTTTACATTTTAAGAGGTACATACAAGCAGTAAAGGGGTACGCAAGACTTTCGGCTACTGTTGATGAATAGTACACGTGTACCCCTTTAAACCTTCAATGTACCCCAGATTGAAATACAAGTATATACATAGATTAAATCGTGATCGTCCATCTCAAAATCCTACGGTCAAGATTAAAAGTTTTTAGTTTTCACCTAAGGTTTGTTTTTTCACATGATCCTATTCCTATAAATTAAAAGGCTTTTAGTTTTCCCATGAGAACTCTTCTTAGGTGAGAACTATAAGAACTCATGTTCTACAATTTTACACTTTATGTTCTACACTTTTAGTTATCATGTTCTACAATTTTAGTCTTTATGTTCTATAAATTTAATTTTCATGTTCTACAATTTTAGTCTTTATGTTCTATAAATTTAATTTTCATGTTCTACAATTTTAGTCTTTATGTTCTATAAATTAATTTTTCATGTTCTACAATTTCGGTCTTTATGTTCTACATATTTAGTCTCCGTGTTCCGCAAATTTAAACWTCATGTTCTACACTTTTCTAATTTTCTCTCTCCTCCTTGAACCCGGGCCCAACACAAACCCATCACCCCCTATACCACCAAGCCAGCCCACCTACACCCTCCCTCACCATCGAACCCACTCACACCCTCACCACCGAGCCGACCACCTTCACCGTCCCTCACCACCGAGCCCAACTCACCCGAACCCTCACCACCGACATGACCCACCCGCACCTACCCTAACAACCGAACCAACCCAAACCCTCACCACCGAGCCCTGCCCACCCAAACCCTCACCACCGACCCGACCCACCTGCACCCACACTAACCACCAAACCAACCCAAACCCTCACCACCGAGCCCGCACCCCCCTTCCACTTAGCCCATCCACACCCTCACCACTGACCTCCGCCACTACTGCACTAAGCCTCCACCACCACTCACGCACCACCCTACACCTACCACTACCACTCGCGTACCAGCCCCCACCCACCACCACCGCAACAATCCTTAAATCAAAACCCCTAATTAGAACCCCTAACCCTAATTCGAACCTTAAACCAAGGTGGTGAGGGTGTTGTTCGTGGTTGATGCAAGAGGGAAGAGTGACGCGGTGGCGTTATCGACTGGAGTGGCCAAGTGGCGGTGGGAGAGTGTTGTGCGGTGCATGGAGAGAGCGAAAAAGGGGCGAGGGAGGAGAGAGAATGGGTCGGGTCGCGTACGGTGGAGCGATGGCGGTGGTCTGGGTTCGCGTTCGTTTGGTCGGGTGCGGTTGTGCGGCGTGCGAGGGGGCTAGTGTGGTGCTGGCGTTTTGGGCTGGTGGTGTGGCAGCCATGGTGGTGTTTAGCAAGTGAGGAGGAGAGAGAAATGGTGAGGGATGAGAGAGGATAGAAAAAGGGTGAGAGATGAGAGGAATGAGAAAATTAAGTGAGTTTTAAAATGAAAAGGTTGTGATTAATTGGATTATATGATGTTGGATAGAGTTCTCATAGTTCTCATAATAAGATGGGTTCTCATATAACCTAATCTCTCTCTCTCTCTTCTCTCTCTCTCTCTCCTCTCTCTCTCTCTCTCTCTCTCTCTCTCTCTCTTCTCTTCTCTCTCTTCCTCTCTCTCTCTCTCTCTCTCTTCTTATATATTATATATATATATATATTATATATATTATATAATTATATTAATATATATATATATATATATATATATATATATATATTATAATGAAGGGGGACTGTATGTTCCCCCCTATGAAATTCCAATTCAACCCTTATACTTAACTATGATTACAAAACAAACATTATTCTATGCATAAACTTGCCAAATTTAATTATTCAATCATGTAAAACTTAAAAACACAATTAATGCATAATCCTAAAATATGTTGACAAAAAATGAGGAAACTTACTACTGTATTAACTAAAAAAAGACACGGTTGAAAAAATCTCTATATATAAGGGAAGGGGGAGCAATTGGTTTCCCTCTAGGAAGTTACATTCCTACCCTTAATATTATATATTTAAATTATATTAAAATAAATCAAAATAAACTCAAAGTCATCACCAATATAAAAACAATGCCAAATTTTAGACACTTAATTTTAAAAAAAAACTATTAATTTCTCAATGAACTAAAATTAATTGAATTAGTTTGCCAAATTCAACACTGGCTTCCAAAATATCAATGACAATAAAAAAACAATGAACCTAGGCACTAATTATAAAATTTATAATGAATTTGAACGCTAATTATATAATTATAATGAATTTGGATATTAATTATGGTATGACCGTTAAATTTATACTTTGCGGTCTCCATTATATAAGACAAAATTCTCTCTCACCCCTAAACATAGAAAAACACAGTTTGTTTTCACTATGTTAAATAACATGGAAGCATGTCAAACTATTTCAATTAAATTTTATTTGATGTGTAGATGCACGCGTAGCGTGCACTTAATACTAGTATATATATATATAAGAAGACATTTCTTTGTTATATGGATTTAACAAATCATAACTTTGAAATTAGTAACTTTGAAATTAGATCTAGTACAACTTAGGTCGTTCATAATCTTTATGCAAATTATTTGAGTATACTGATAAGGATGAGCCCAATCATGAATGTTCACATGTTTTTGTTCTCAATGAACTAATAAGAATTAGGAACCACATAGAAACTAAACACATGAATCATTTTTATCTGTGTTATTTATATCTCTAAAATAAGAAATTTCATTCAAAGTACCTCAATTGAAGCATAAAGGTAAATACAAGGAGTTCCAAATTGTTTTTAGGTATATGTGTTATGAAGATATTACAATATAATTCAATCCTTTGTTTTTGGATCACCTGCGTCATGCCTTCCCTAATTAATGGAGGATGTTCGTGCTAGTGCTGCTTCTGCACAACGTTTCAGTTCTTGCACAAGTATCTGACATTTCAAGATTAAACTAGTTTTGGCTCAATGATCATCAAGGAGTTTCATAACCTATTTGTTGCAAGTATACGCGACAAAAAAAAATCTGAAACCGAAATGACCCAAAAACTGACACGCAAAAAAATGGGTCATGAACAAGAAGATTTAATCGGAAACCCATTTTTGACCGAACCCGTAAACTTGTTTTGAAATGTTGACCAGCCTGTTACCGACCTGATCGACCGATTTGACCAATTTGTTTAGTATAATCACTTATAAATGTGTTTAATGATGTACAAATCACAAATATTAGTCAATGTAATAAATATAATATTGCAAAAGTAACCTTATTGCAATAAAAGGCAAGCAGAATATGTGTTTTGATAAAAAAATTACTAGTGAGTACAGTCAGATTATGAATTTTTTTAGCTTTTAATAAAGCCCTATTAGTCTATTACTTAGACTCACTTTTTCAAATAATAATATTTATTAGATTAAGATAAATATATAGTTTAATAAACAATATCTAATTAGTTTGGTCACATTATATATTTTTCAAGTCTTAAAAATTTTAATAATTGATCTAATTTTTGCGAAACATCGAAAGAAAAAAAGGCGTTCCAAAAGAATTTGACCGACCGACTTGTTACCGAAAATATTGGGTCATGAACAAAGAAATTCGACCCGTTACCGAAAAACGATCTGCTTGTAAATGTTCGAAACCCGACATTGATTGACCGATACCGACCTGACCGACCGATTTGCCTAGTTGCAAATTTGCAATTGAATGATACCTTCGTTGACCTCATGTTGATTCTTCCTAGAGTGCTCCCATGTATGAGCTCACTACTATTGTTCTTGCTCTATTCTCAATATCCTTGCATGGAGGAGCTTCTTTTCTACCTTTAACTGTTGAACTGTCGCACTATCATGCTGAGATTCTTTGGCCCATTGGTCTGATTACATCCAGGCTTTGGTGCAATGCTCGAAATTGGATATAATCTCTTTACGAGAAGAAGAAAGCTCTTCCTAGAACAAGCATTTTTGTGTGAGAATGCTACTAATACACTCTTGATATGGCTCATGGAAGTCACCTCAAGCAAGAAAATCAAAAGAAGTCAGGATCTTCACTAAATCACCCAAGGACATTATTACGTGGGCACAAGATGTTAAATAAGACCATTTTCTGCTCTGAAGCACAGAGTGAGGAATTCCCCGACAACCTCTGAGGTGATCACATTAAGGGAGTTTGGTCACATGTAATTTTTGAAAAAATATGTTATTATCAAGGTTTATTACCAAAGGTACCTGAATACATGTTTAAAATAACAAAAGGAAATTACCTGTATTAGCTTAGACCACTTAATATTCAACGTGATTACCCAAGACCTGGGTAGGTTCGACCATCTAAACAAATGTGTTTATAGCACCATTCCCCGTTGATAATATGGGTACACCCAATGTTAAGACAATACCTTAATTTGGCGATGGGCTTGAATCCATGCCAAAATGATGAGGAGGGATGTGACAAACGTCGTCCTCAGGCTCAGGTGCTTTATCGCCTTATCGGGCTCTTCTGGCTTGGGTTAGTTCTCAAGAACCGTGATGATCTCAACACTCTGAGGAGTCTCAAAAGGAGTGGAGTTATCCAATGGAATGGCCTTTGTAGAATCAACGTCGAAGGARGCATCATATGATTGCAAGATATCATTCGAAACAAGGTTGGAGGAAGGTGGAGCCTGAATACCTACCACATCAAAATATTCTTGATTTATAGCATCTTCATAAATTGAGGATATGGTTTTCTACTTCTTCCTTCAAGATTTAGTGGGTGTTTTGATCTTTTTATCCATTTTCTTGATCTGTGAAGAATTATTAATGCACAAAATACTGTTGGAATTCATGTTAGGTGCTGATTCTTCCTCACCATTTCTGATATCTATAAGGAAATAAGGAGGAGGAAAATATCATTCCTTTCTATTTCTTAAAAGGACTGCACAAGAACATGGGAGGTCAACCTTATATGGGAAGCTTGGTCAAGGAGACTTGATGAGGATGTTTACATGAAATAGGTTTTTGGTCTGATAGACTTGGCTTTAATGCAGACCTTACTTGAGCCGAAGGGTGGAATGTTAATTTTCATGTTCCTATTACCTCTCTCTCCTTTTTTGCAAATTTGGGACGGTCAAATGCCTATTGTAGATTAACTATTGGCAGGTGAAGAACATTGTATTTATGATCTCCATCACTCACAATAGTTGGCACCCTCCCAATAGTAGTTTCCAATTGTCAATAGTAGAATAGAAAAGGATTGACATAGTCCAAATTGTCTAGCGAAAATCTGTGGGTTGTAGATTTCAAAGCCAAAGTGTTCAGGTTCAGCTGCTAGCAAATCCCTAACAGTCAAGACACGCCAAAAGGGATAATCTTGGGATAAAGTATGTGACATCCCAATTTTCTTAAAGTATTCAGGAGTGGCATTAAAAACTCCTAGGCCATATGGACTTGACTTGTCTTTAATACCCGATGGGTACTAATTTCCCGGCATTATATCCAATTCTGTAGGACGAATCAGGGTCAATATCTTTCTAATGGTCATAGCAAATAAAGTACATCTTACCAAGGGATAAACATGTGACTAAAAGGGCTTGGTCATGGTCTCTTGACTTTACTTTCTTGTTGGGGTTTGTTGATTATCTAGTCTTGACTTAATTCAAATCCAAGGTCAATGTACAAATTCCCCCCCCCCCCCCAAACAGGTGAGGAGCCATAGAGGTCCTCATATGTAGTTCAAATCCTCACCGTCCATGATTGCTCACCTACATCTATATACGTAGCGACAGAGTTGTCCAAACATAATGGTCCCTAGCGCCAAAAATGATTATTGAAAAGAAATTTTTAGAGATAGAAGCAAAAATAGAGCAGAAATACTACTCGATGTACACATCATGAAACGAGTAAGAGCAAAAGAAATGAGGAGTAGCTCCTCCCTTGGCTTACCTTCTTTGAAGAATTGGAGAAGTTAGTGATTAGTGCATTGAAACCTAATTTGCTCTAATTTCCCATTATTTTCTTCAAGACTTTATGGCTTCATGTGTATAAGTCCTCTGCACCTTGAATACTAGAGAAGACCCTCAATTCTTGTTAGTCATCCCCATAAGGAGATAGTCCTGTCAGCAAAGCTACGTCAGCTAGGGTAACTGTCATGAATCCTTCAAAAAAAAGGACGAAACAATTAACAATGTGGTCCCATAGAGACATGAGGGAACATGTTAATGGTTCGTTAAAATGAAATTTTCTAAAGGAAGCAAGCTTAATGAAACTCAAATTGTCCTGCCATGACTGATGAATCTTCGACCAGCGCTTAAACCAATCGCCACCATTCATGTCCTGCACCCAACCTTTAATTGGATTTTCACTTAAAAACAAATGACGAGAACAGGTGAATTTTCCTCCCTGAACAGGAGGAATGTACACATATGCAGTAACTCTAAGGCCTTCTTTACCTAATATGCATCTAGTAAATTTGGGGGCAACCTCCCTTTTAAACCTTTTCGTGTCCCTATCAAATTCAAATTGAAATGAGAAAGTAGGGCCTTAGGATGAAATCCCATCTTTTCCTTTTATGCGAATTTGCACTAGTACAAAAACCATCAAAAGCTGCGGTCAAATATAGCCCAAGAGCTACGGTTTTGAACCGCAGCTTTTGTTAATTTGAATCAAAAGCTGCGGTTAAAAAACCGCAGCATTTAACACCTCAAATGCTGCGGTTTTTACCCAAAACAGCAGCATTTGTGGTCTTAAATGCTGCGGTTTTGGGTAAAAACCGCAGCTTTTGAGTTAGTCAAAAGCTGCGGTTTTTACCCAAAACCGCAGCATTTGTGGTCTTAAATGCTGCGGTTTTGAGTAAAAACCGCAGCATTTGAGTATTTTTTTTTTCAATATTTGTATATATTTCAATATAACCTGTATTGATGCAATTCGAGTATAAACCTGTACATATACAATAACCTGTATCGTCGATCTTCGTCGATTGCATGTAGCACAAAAATATAAACATTTAATAATAATAATTAATTATTGAAATATATATATATAAAGTA